>PVIH01029609.1:0-13379 GCA_004025045.1 Sigmodon hispidus
CTTTTTTAGTTTTACTATTTTCTTTGACTGATATATCTATTTGAGCTACTGAGTCTTCCACTTCAGAGATTCTATCTTCCATCTCTTGAACTCTGTTTGTTATGCTTGTATCTGTAGTTCCAGCTTTTTTCTTCAGGTTTTCTATTTCCATCTTTGCCTCATTTTGCGCCTTTTTTATTGCTTCTATTTCAGCTTTTATATCAGCTTTTATTTCAGCTTTTAGTTCCTGGCATGTTTCTTTCATAGATTTGTTCATCTCTTCCAGTTTTTTGTTTGTATTTTCTTCTATTTCCTTAAGGCTTTTTTTCATATCTTCTTTGAGAGCTTCGATGATCATAAAAAAGGAATTTTTGGTGTTGCTTCCTTCTGTTTCGTCTTCATTGCTCAGTTCAGGTCTTGTATTTGTAATTTCACCACTCTCTTCTGGAGTTACCATGCTGTCCTTTGTATTATTATGTATTTTTTTGCACTGACGTTTGCCCATGGCTTCAGTGGCTCACGATTAGATGGCTCTTGGTCAGTTGTGGCACTTGGATTTGTATGCCTCCTGTCACCCCTCTGGTCAGGGTCTGAGCCTGTCCTTTAGAGACCCCTGCAGATGTTGGCTTGCTCAGTTCGAGGTGGAGGTAGGTAGCCCTGTAGCTTCCCTCAGCAGGAGCTGTGGGTCTGATGACCTGCAGAGTTTATCTGCCCTGCTCCAGAGTGTGCTGGGACTCTGCAGACAGCACTTGGTCTGAGAGCGGAACCGAAAGCTATGGGAGCTCAACTCTCCCTCCCAGGCTGGGATATAGGTGCTTCGGTCTGGTGACCCCTCCTCACCTCTGGGCGGGGTCTGAGTCTGTCCTTCAGAGACCCCTGCAGATGTTGGCTTGCTCAGTTCGAGGTGGCGGTGGGTAGCCGTGCAGCTTCCCTCAGCAGGAGCTGCGGGTCTGATGACCTGCAGAGTTTATCCACCTCTGCTCCAGAGTGCACTGGGACTCTGCAGACAGCATCAGAACCTTCTTTATCCAGCCCCAGAGCCCCGTGAATCTCCATGTCAAACAGTATTTATGTCAGCAAGTCTCTTTGATAGAAAGCTGCTTTCATCTCTCCTTCATATTTTCAAATAAAATGCTTGGCTATAGGAGAACGTAGAAACTTAGAACTATGCTCACTGTTCAATATTAGAAATAAATATTACTAATTGTTATTCATAAAAAAAGATAGTCTTTCTTAGTAACAGGACTTAGTTTTCTATTGTTCCTTAAAGCATTTGACTATTTTTCATTAATATTCTCTTTCCCTCTTCCATGTGTTAATAAGTATAAGTTAATTTTCATTCCATTTATGGGTTTTCTTTCAAGAGACAGTTTAAGAAAAAGGTCAGTGTGGAGGTGGGAATGTATGTACTATGGTTCCATCTTGTGGCAAGGTTCAAGCTATTACATCACAAGGAGCATGGCTCCCTCTAGTGGCGTTATCTTGAACTACAAACAGGATTGTGTGTTCCCACTCTTGCCACAGTAGATTCTAGCAAGTGAAAGAACTATTTTCAGTGAGAACAGCAAAAACTAAGGAATAGTTGATTGAGAGCGAAATTTTAAGAGAAAGGAAAATTTCCATGTCATAGAAAATTATTATTTCCAACATACCAGTATATTCCAATTATATTTAATTCCCAACATAAATTTAAAGCACAAAAAGATGAACTAACTGGTCATTCTATGGTGCTAGTTTCACTGTACAGCTGGTTCTCCATATTCCCAGGTTGAATATATGTAATTTCAAACAACTGTAGATCCAAAGCTATCGTCACACATTTGTGCCTGTGTGGAACATAATACTAATACAGCCTGTTTCCATTCTCTCCAAAATACCATAGTGAGACAAGTATTTACACAGGAACTACATTGTACTAGAACTATTAGCAATCTAGAGGAGCTCTAAAGTATGCAGGAGGCACCTTGATGGCCTGAGGTTAATTCCCAGAATTCTCACAACAGAAAGAGAAAACTGACTCCTAAAAGTTGTCTTCTGATCTCCACATGTATACAGAGAAAGGGAAGGAGAGAGACGGAGAGGAGAGGTAGAGAGAGAGAGATCACATGCTCACATATGCAAAGTAAATTAATAAACTTAATAAATGCTTTAAATAACTCTAACGTATCGTTGGGAGTGTGAACAGATTACATGAAAGTACCTAGATCTCATATATGAGATGACATTCCTTGACTTCAGCCTCCCTAGGCTCCTGAAACAAATTCTTCAGTAATGTCATGGGGTTTATGCATTTAAAAAAAAAGAAAGAAAGAAAGAAATTAGGAGCTAATGTGGGCTAACTAATGTCTTCTAAAAATCTTCCTGAGAAGAAACTTGGCTTTGGCGGGGAACACAATCTGCACAGAGAAGGACTGGCATAGGAGCTCCTAAAAGCACAGCTGAGAGGTCAGAGAGTGATTCCACTCCTGAACCCAGGCCCTGATCAGCCGATCAGCCGCTGGGCAGCTGCACCACAGACCACTCCCTGCCCAGATCACAGCTGGGACAGCAGCAGCAGGGGAACAGCTGGGTCCCTTGGTCCTGGGTGCAGGCCCCCAGAGGTCGGAAGCCCAGCTTCTGAGGGAGCACAGTCTGTACAGAGAGGGACTGGCTTGGTAGTGGCAGGGAAGCCGAAGAGTTCCTAGGAGCACAGCTGGGAGATCCAAGATCTAAAGGTGACTTCCAGCCACCCGAACCCAGGCCCTGAGACGGCTTCTTGGCTTCCATGCAAAGCACAGCCCACCCAGGTCACAACAAGTGTAATAGCAGTGGAGGAACAACCATGTCCCTGGGCACACAGATAAGATGTGAGAGGTCAAAAGGTGATGACTGGCATCATAGCACTACGACCTCACAAGAACAGCTGACCGTCTGAGCACATAACTAATTAAGAGCCTTCAGAGCCTTAAGAGCCTTCAGACCAAAAAGTCACTAGAAGCTGACCAAGAACTAAGCAAGAGAGAACTGGGGAAACAATGAGCAGATAGCAGTGCAAAAATACATACACCAATACAAAGGTCAAGGAGACACCACTAGAAGAAGCAAGTAGCTCTATAGCTTCAAGACCTGAGCATAACAACAAAGAAGGAACAGAAGAAAATGACCTTAAAAACAGCTTTATGAAACTAATAAAAGCCATAAAAGAGGATATTAAAAACTCCCTTAAAGAAATAGAAGAAAATGCAAACAGAAAATTAGAAGAGATGAACAAAGCCCTGAAAAAAAATAAAGAAAGAAAAAACAAACAGGAAATTTGCCAAGAATTAAAAACTGAAATAGAAGCAATAAAGAAGGCACAAACTGAGACAAAACTAGAAATAGAAAACCTGAAAAAAAAAAACCTGGAACTACAGATTCAAGCATAACCAACAGATTCCAAGAGATGAAAGAGAGAATCTCTGGGGTGGAAGACTCGATAGAGTTAAAAGATACATCAGTTAAGGAAAACATTAAAACCAAAAAAGTCATAACACAAATGTCCAGGAAAGATAAAACCTGAGAATAATTGTAATAGAAGAAGAATACCAGCTCAAAGGCACAGAAAATATATTCAACAAAAATCATAGAAGAAAACTTCCCCAACCTAAAGAAGGAAATGCGTATAAAAATATACAGGAAGCCTACAGAATACCAAATAGACTAGATGCATAAAAGACTGCTGGCCATATAATAATCAAGCCTCTAAACCTGCAGAATAGAGAAAAAATACTACAAAAGAAAACGGTCTAATCACCTAAAAAGGGAGACCCATCAGAATAACACTCGACTATTCAATGGAAACAATGAAAGCAAGATGGTCTTGGTCAGACATTACACAGACACTAAAAGTGCATGAATGCCAAACTAGAATACTGGACTCAGCAAAACTGTCAATATAGATGGAGTAAACAAGATATTTCATGACATAACCAGATTTAAACAATACCTAACCACAAACCCCACCCAGCAAAAAGCCCTAGAGGGAAATCTCCAACCTAAGGAAACCAGAAACATCCGTGTAAACACAGATAATTGATAAGCCCACAGAAGAACCACCCCAATAAAGGAAATGCAAGCTACTACCAAAAATGATGGGAAATATTGATTATTGGTCATTAATATCCCCTAATATCAATGGACTCAATTCACCTATGAAAAGACACACCCTAACACAATGGATACAAAATCAGAAACCATCTTTCTGCTGCATACAAGAAATGCACCTCAACCTTAAAGACAAAGGCTCAGAACAAAGAGTTGGGAAGACTTTCCAATCAAATGGCCCTAAGAAATAAGCTCGTGTAGCCATTCTAATATCTAACAAAATAGACTTTAAACTAAAATCAATAAAAAGAGACCAGGAAGGTCACTACTTATTCATCTCAGAAAAAAATTCACCAAGATGAAATCTAATCCTGAATATCTATGCCCCCAACACAAGGGCACATATCTATGTAAAAGAAACACTTCTAAAGCTTAAACCCCATATCAAACCTCACACACTAATAGTGGGAGACTTCACTACCCCACTTTCACCCTTGAATAGGTCAACAAGACAGAAACTCAACAGAGAAATAAGGGATCTAGCAGAAGTTATGACCCAAAAGGACTTACTAGATATATACTGAACCCTCCACCCAAACAAAAGGAATATACATATTTCTCAGCACCACACGGAACTTTCTCTAAAATTGACCACATACTTCAGAAAGCAAATATCAACAAGTACCAAAAAATGTGTGTAATACCTTGTACCATTTCAGATCACCAGGGCCTAAAGTTAGAGTTCAACTACATCAAGAATCACAGAAAGCCTACCAACTCATGGAAACTAAACATCACTCAACTGAACTACCTCTAGGTCAAGGAAGAAATTAAGAAAGAAATTAAAGACTTCCTAGAATTCAATGAAAATGAATCCATGACATATTGAACTTATGGGATACAATGAAAGCCGTCTTAAGGGGAAAATTCATAGCACTAGATGCCTACATGAAAAGACTAGAGAAAGTCCACACAAGAGAACTATTAGCCCAGCTGAGGGCCCTAGAACAATTAGAAGCAAACTCACCTAGAAGAAATAGATGGCAGGAAATAATCAAACTTAGAGCTGAAATCAACACAATTGAAACAAAAAAAAAATAAATGAATCAAAGAGTTGGTTCTTTGAGAAAGTCAACAAGGTAGATGAGTCCTTATACAAACTAATCAAAATGCAGAAAGAGAGAGTATCCAAATCAACAAAATCAGAAACAAAAAGGTGAATATAACAACAGACCCCCCAGGAAATCCAGAGAAATATCAGGTCATACTTTGAAAATCTATACTCCACAAAAATTGAAAACCTAGAAGTGAACAGATTTCTGGACAGGTACCATTTACCAAAATTAAATCAAGACCAGATTAAAGACCTAAACAGTCCTATAACACCAAAGGAAATTGAAGCAGCCATTAAAAGTCTCTCAAATGAAAAAAGAACAGGCCCAAATGGTTTCAGTGTGAAGTTCTACAAACATTCAAAGAAGAGCTTATACCAATACTCCTTGAACTATTTCACACAGTAGAAACTGAAGGAATATTGCCAAACTCTTTTTATGAGGCCACAATAACCCTGATACACAAGCCACACATAGATGCAAAAAGAAAGAGAATTACAGACCAATTTCCCTCATGAACATTGATGCAAAAATTCTCAACAAAATTCTGGCAAACCTATTACAACAACATATAAAAAATATCATCCAACACAAGCAAGCAGGCTTCATCCCAGAGATGCAGGGATGGTTCAACATATGGAAAACTGTAAATGTTATCCACCATATAAACAAATTGAAGGAAAAAAAAAACCACATGATCATTTCCTTAGATGCTGAAAAAGCCTTCGACAAAATCCAATATGCCTTCATGATGAAAGTCCTGGAGAGATCAAGAAAACAGGGAAAATATCTAAATATAATAAAGGCTATTTACAAGAAGCCAACAGCCAACATCAAACTAAATGGAAAAAAACACAAAGCATTCCCACTAAAATCAGGAACTATACAAGGCTGTCCCCTCTCCCCTTATCTATTCAACATAGATCTCAAAGTTTTAGCTAAAGCAATAAGAGAACGAAAGGAGATTAAGGGGATACAAATAGGAAAGGAAGAGTCAAATTATCTCTATTTGCAGATGATATGATTGTACACATAAGTGACCCACAAAATCCTACCAGGGAACTTATAAAGCTGATGAACACCTTAAGCAATGTAGCAGGATACAAGATTAACTCAAAGAAATCATTAGACCTCTTATACACTAAAGATAAAAGGACTGAAAAAGAAATAAGGAAAACATCACCTTTTATAATAGCTGCAAATAGCATTAAATACCTGGTGTAACTATAACCAAAGACATATCAGATATGTTTGACAAAAATTTTAAATCCCTCAAGAGAGAAATTGAAAAGAATATAAAAAAATGAAAAGATCTCCCATGGTCCTGGATAAGTAGGATCAACATAGTGAAAATGGCAATCTTGCCAAAAGCAATCTACAGATTCAATGCAATTCCCATCAAAATCCCAACACAATTTTTTACAGACCTTGAAAGAACAACACTCAATTTTATTTGAAATAACAGGAAAGCATGGATTGCCAAAACAATTTTGCTCAACAAAAGGACTTCAGGATGCATCACCATCCCCAGACTTCAAATTATACTATAGAGCCACAGTAACAAAAACAAATTGGTACTGGCATAAAAACACACTTGTGGATCAAAAGAATCAAATTCAAGACCCAGACATTAACCCGTACACCTATGAGCACTTGATTTTTGACAAAGATGATAAATAAATTCAATAGAAAAAGTATAGTATCTTCAACAAATGTTGTTGGCATAACTGGATGGCAGTGTGTACAGAAATGAAAATAGATCCAAACCTATCACCTTGCACATAATTCAAATCCAAGTGGATCAAAGACCTCAACATAAACACAGCTACACTGGACTTAACAGAAAAGAAAGTGGGAAATACCCTCCAATGAATTGGCACTGATGACCACTTTCCTAAAATATAACACCAGTAGCACAGACATTAAGAACAGCAATCAATAAATGGGACCTCCTGAAACTGAGAAGCTTCTGTAAGGCCAAGGACACAGTCAATAAGACAAATTGACAGCCTACAGAATGGGAAAAGATTTTTACCAACCCTACAAATGATAGAGGATTGATCTCTAAAAATATAGGGAACTCAAAACACTAGAGCCCCAAACCCTTAAAACCCCAATTAAAAAAATGAGGTTCAAAACTAAAAAGAGACTTCTCAGCAGAAGAAAAGTGGCTGAAAGGCACTTGAAAAAGTGCTCAACATCTTTACCCATCAGAGAAATGCAAATCAAAACAACTTTGAGATACCACCTTACACCTATCAGAATGGCTAAGATTAAAAACATAGATGACAGCCTAGGCTGGAAAGGATGTGGAGCGAGGGGAACACTCCTCCATTTTTGGTGGGAGGGTAAACTTTTTCAACCACTTTAAAATCCAGTATGGTGGTTTCTCAGAAAACTGGTATTCAATCTCCCCAAGGATCCAACAATACCACTCTTAGGCATATACCCTAAAATCACAATTCACACCCTAAAAGCATTAGCTAAACTATTTTCATAGCAGCATTATTCGTAATAGCAAGGGCCTGAAAACAACCAAGTAACCCTTCCACTGAGGAATGGATTATCATGCTGTTAATGGAGTACTACTCAGCAGTAAGAAAAAAATGATATCCTAAAATTTTCAGGCAAATGGATGCATATGGAACATATCCTCCTGAGCAAGGTATCACAATCCCAGAAAGAGAAGCAAGGGATGTACTCTCTTATTAGTGAACTTTAAAAAAAAAATAAAATAAAAAGAGAGAGATGTCACTGCACACAAGAACTCAAGGCTAGAACATAGCTAAGTGTCACAATACCTCACTTCTGCATTGATGGCTTCTGGCAGATGGGTGGGTAAGGAAAGACTTGTTTTCTTTAAGGGTCTTGCCTCAGGGAGGTTAATTATGCTCCAGTAACCAAAAGAGAGGCATGAATAGGACATTTTGTAAATGGGGAGATCATAAGAGTGGGTATGATACTGAGAGGACTGATATCTGAGTTTGATTGGTTGCATGATGTAAAAACACCAAATAATAAATATATGTATATATGAAGAAGCTAAAAAAATTTAAAAAAGGAAAAAGAAACCCTGTGATATCCGGGTTTCACTGGCTTTGTAACTTTTCAAGGCTTGGTTTATTTTTTTAAGTTTTATGGAGTAATATGATATGTATTTGTCATAATTCTTTAAGTTATAATAGAATTCAGTAGTAAGTTCCTATTTTCTTGTGTTTGTTCTTGTTATTGCTGTTTTTTATTTTTAGCATGGAGTATTTTATTAGTATTTTAAGTATTTTAAGGTTATAAAGTATGCATTTGTTAAAATCATTCATTGAATTTAGGTTTAATTTTGCTATCTACAAACTCACCAATTTTTTTTCCAGAATCTTCAATTTATCAAAACAAATTTATAATGTATGTCCTTATGATTTTTGGGAATTTCATTCATTTCTGTTATAATGTTTGTGTTTCAATTTCTAGTTTTATTGTAGTAGGTCTTCCTTGTTTTTGTTTAATTTGGTTAAGAATTTGCCATTTGTGTTTAATCCTTGAAAAAGAAATAAAATAAAAAAGTCTTCCTGAATAAACATTCTATGACTCAGATCAATATATTTTCTCTGTGTGACATCCAAAAAGTACAAGTGAAAATTTCTAGATCATTAGGATTATTGTCATTATTGCTGCTGTTGATAATGATTATTGCACTTGATCCAACTTTAAAATTAACTTGGCTTGCCTATTATTTTCCATTGTGAGCTAATGGGCACTACATACCCAAGAAGAATTTGAGGATCCAGCCATTCTATCTATATTCACTCGTAGTTCCTTGCAAGAGAAACAGGCAACCAGGATCACAATGGGGAAGAGCAGTGACAGAGCAACTTATGCAAAGGAAGCCCAAGGGACAGATGTCTTTTGACAGACATGATTTCCTGCTGTATTTTTTTCCTTAAGATGCTTACTGGGCTTGTGAAAGAAATTACTAAAGGGATAAGGCCAAAAAGCTGCCTCAGCACCAACAGACAGATGCTTCAGTGTAATTGAATGAAAACTCTAAGACCTCTTATAACTGTCTCCACATTAAGCCACTTCCCTGTTTTGATTTTTATGCAGACCATTTCTGATTTAAAAAATTAATTGCAAAAATCACAAAGCATTTCTATGTCTTTCTTAAGTATTATAAATAGTAGATGTGGGAGAAAAATAAAGACCCAATAATGAATTCAGATGAATTCTCTTCATTGATTTGTCCTTAAGTGAAGGGGACACCCCAGGCATCTGAGCATAATGTTAGTGATGAGGAGGTATCTGAACTGACAAGTATTTCTGAAAATCAGGTATCCTGAGAGGGCCTCCTGAGTCCCCTAGTGTGGATGCTTCTAATTTAAAGGATCACTCATTTAGGTGAAATTTGTTTAAGAGCTCCTTCTCCATTGCTGGTTCTTAACTGGCCATACATTTCACTATGAACTTAAAAGTTTAATAGTGACTATAAACAGTGTTAGAATAATAGTAATGGAATTTTGAAAAAGCATGGTCTACTTGAGGTAATAATTTCCCAAACTGGATGTTCTAGAGGAACATTTTTTTGTTTGTTTTAGGGATTTGGTTGTTTGTTTGTTTTAAGAATTGTTTGAGGTCCAATCTTTCATTTGTGGACACACCCTACCTTTACTCTATTTTCACGTATTTACTCTGTGTGTTTGTGTGGACCTAATGTTTATTAATAGCCATATTTCATAGCTATAGATGGTTGGGAAGAAGAAGAAGATTAGGCTTTTTTTTTTTTTTTAATGAGACAGGGAAAAAATGAAGGGTTTCAGTGTAAACACTGAACTTTCCCTTTGTTCACTATTCATATAGAAAATGAAGAATAGGACTGGAGAAATGGTTTAGAGGTTAAGAGCACTGGATTCCCTTTCAGAGGTCCTAAGTTCAACTACCAGCAACCACCTGGTGGCTCACAGCCATGAATAATGAGATATGGTTTCTTCTTCTGATGTTCAAGCCTACATGCTGGCAATGCCCTGTATATATAATAAATAAATAAATCTTTAAAAGAAAAAAAAAGGAAGGAAGGAAGGAAAGAAAGAAGAAAAGAAAGGAAAGAAGAAAGAAAGAGAATAAAGTTATCAGATACTACAAAGGAGGAACCTAAAATAGAGAATAAAGGTGAGGAAGGGGAGAAAAAGAGAAAGAAGGAGAGAAAAAAAGAACAACATACCTAAAACACAAAAAGCCTTGATCCATGGGCTAAAAGAATGAACAGTCTGAGTTGAACTATATTAATGTGATAGGTTAGTGACAACATATACAAGAGATTACATTCACAAATCTGCAAGAGACAGGTTGTAGATCTCACACTATCCTTCTCACTGTAATGCCCATCTTATTTATATTTTAAAAGGTTTTTTTCATTTTACATACCAACCTCCTCCTTCCCCTCCTCCCACTTTATCCCACCCACTCCCCACCTCACCCTCCATCTACTCTTCAGATAGGGAAAGCCTTTCATGGGAAGTCAACAACAAAGTCTATGTACTGCCCATCTATCTTGTAACATTCCAGTTATAGAAAGTTAATTTTGTTGAATGTCCATTCAGTAGCATTTTATATTCATACAGTGTGCTGGCTAGTTTTTTGTTTTTTTCTTTTGTTTTGTTTTGTTATTTTGATACACATTGGATTCATCTGGGAAAAGACAACCACAAATGAGAAAACACAATATTTCCTAGCAGGCTCATAGAAAAATGTCTGCAGCATTTTCTTGACTAGTGATCAATGAAGGAGGGCCCATTATAGTTAGTGCTACTCTGGGCAAGTGGTACTAGCAAATATAATAAAATAAACTGAGGAGGCAAGCCATGAGGAGCAAGCCCGTAAGCAGCACACCTGCATCGACTCTGCTCCAGTTCCTACCACCAGGTTCTTGCTTGAGTTCCTGGCCTGACTTGCCTTAATGATGAACTAAGATCTGAGAGTTGTAAGATGAATTGAATCCTTTCCTCCTCAAGTTTCTTTCTGACAGAATGTTTTATCACAGCACTAGAAGCCATAACTAAAATATACAGAGGTTATTCCCAGCCAGAATATCTTCTCTGTATGCAGGCAGGATGCTTTTAGAAAAATATAGGACCCTAATTTAACAGTGACAAGTTGTTTGGTAAATTATCCAGGTCAGGAATGCTACATTAAGAAAGTGTTTAATATATTTAATTTTAAAGTGAACTACTTATGTTATAAAGGGAATAAATAATCTTAAAATGTGATGCTTTACATGAATATACAGTAATACAATATTCTATGTACAGGAAGCTCTATGTGTTTGAGAAGAGGAACATATTACCTTCTGGATTGAATGTAACCATGGGATAAAAGAAAAGGTCTTAAAATGTGGAATTCAGATTAAATTAATCATCTTTCTCTCATTAAGCATATTATTTTACAGAGTCATTACATATATTCAAATCATATTGCTTTGGACTAAGAGGATTAGAGCCTAACCTGGCTTCTTTGTCTAAGGAGGCCAGCAGTTAAGAGTTTACTGAGTGGGAAGTGAAGCATCCTGCTAAGAAGCTCCCCTGAAAAGAGAGAAAACAGAAGGCATGGCCTTGTTTTCATTACATTACTGATGAGGGAGACAGATGCATACCTGTGCATGATGCTAATCTACCTAATCTATAAAAACAAAAGGAGACACTGAAGGCAATGCCTGATTTTTTTCTCCTTAGTTCATTTTCATGACACGATATTTATTCTTTGAAAGACATATGGACAGAAGATCTCAGTAGCTGTATTGGTGGCATCCACCTGCATCTCTTTCTTCTGGAAGACATGGTCCTGGCTTTTTGGTTGGTCTTCTTCACCTACACCTGGATCACATGGATGCCAGATGCTTCCACTTCTTCTCCCATCAAAAGGCACCACCAGCAATGCCTAGCTTCAATGAAACAAAATCGGTAAGATACAGAAATACAGGCATTGATTATTTCCTATTTTCTCCCAACAGCTGCCTCAGATCCTCTGCTAATCCATAAACAAATCTATAGGGGAAGCCCATCTTTGTCACAGTACCTGTGTTTGCAATAGTGCTGGCCCATCAGAATAAGTCACCTCTGGTTAACATCCAACAGCATGGGAGCTCCAGTTTTTGGTATTGATTGTTTAGTTGCATTTATTTGGAGAGAAAATAGTTAAATGTTTCACATCCTTCACGGAGTTTGTTTCTTCAGTGCAGAATGCATTTATCATTAATAATCATACTTGTCTACAGTTCCTTCAAATTTTGAATTAGAAGTAGTTTAAGGAACAATGTCTTACCACATCAATTTTTGAAGGGCAGTATAGTTTAGTACATTGAAAAGAGAGTGAAAAAAAGGCATCAACACCATTTAATATCTGTTGAAAATAGAATTCATATATTTAAAATGTCATTCTCAATTCATCGTCATTGTTATTTTCCCATCAATAACATGATACTTGGATATAGCTAAGAGAAATCAGTACATTACAATAACCAGGGAATTGTAACTGGCCTGGGATTTCCAAGGTTTCACTAAGAGCACTCCAAATTCCCAGCCTTACAAACTGGACAAATCAGTCACTCTCCTATCCACAGAATGTCCCTGCAAAAGTCTTCATTTTTCTATAGGATTTTTCAAAAAACCTAATCTGTGAAGTGGCAGATGCTCAACAGCTTGTTCTTATAATCTTGCATATTCATGAAACACTCACCACTAAATCAGAAAAAAACAGAGTAAAAATTTAACCAATACCTTGAGAGTCTGTAAGTTTAAAAAAGACAGGAACTGCAGTCCTAATTCCTGTTCTTCGTTTACTTCTAAAATATAGCTTTAGTTTAGCATTACAGTATTTTCTCCTTCCCTTTCCTCACAGCAACCCCTCCAATGCCCCAACACACTCTCAAGTTGATAGACTTTTTCTTTAACTATTATTGTTACATAAACACACACACACACATACACATATACATACACGCCTGTGGGGGGGTTGTGTATTGGGGAAGTATATATATGTGTGTTTGTGTGTGTATGCACAAATATACAAATATAACCATTTTGATTCCATATTTGATATCTGTGTGTATATAGTTTCAGAGCTGACCATTCCTCATTAGAAAATCAATTAGGGGGCTCATCCCTGATAGAGGCTAATTCTCCTTTTTCTAGGAGTTATTAGTCACATTTAGTTTTTTGCTAGGAATGGGATTTCATGAAATCT
>PVIH01029610.1:0-13350 GCA_004025045.1 Sigmodon hispidus
TCTCTGACAAGGGGCAGAGACCTGTCCTTCCTAGTGCTTAAGAATTTATGGAATCATTGTCTGCAGTCTGAGTGTCACACACTGACTTCATTACGTATGAGGATGATATTCGCAATTTTTGACATCCAGTTGTGGAAACACCAACCTATGAGCCCTACCTGGGACCACAGACCTGAAAGTCCATGTGACTCCAGCTTACCTATTTTGTTGGGCCTTAGTACGATATGTAGTATAGATTGTGTCCCAATTGCTTCTTTCCTAGCATCATGGGAGAGTTTTAGAATTTTAATTAGTGATGCAATAGTCTTCTCTGAGTAGGTGCCAATGGAAAGGGCCTCATGACAAAAACTGCAAATAAATAAAATAATTAAAAAGACTTAAATATTACAGTGAAAACAGAGATTTCAGTTTAAAGGAACATTAAGGATCAAAACAACAAAGTATGGAACATCAAGGGAGATAAGTAAGCGGGTTTGAGAATAGATAGCAGCGGGGTGTGACAAAACTAAGTCAAGCAGATAAGAGTTGGGTCTCAGGGCCAGTGACAACAGGTTGGCTGTCTCCTCTACCCAAATCCCTGGGAGGACATACATAAAGGTTCATTGTTCTTTTTTATATTCTTGCTTCCAATGTAGGTAAGTGTAAACTGTTAAACTATAAGTAAGCATAGCTTCTAGAAATTAGAAGCCTCTACCAGGGAAAAACATACCACAGACAAAGAGTTAACTAAGAACAATACAGACTCTTCATGGCTGCTGTGAGAATGAAGACAGCTGAGTGTAAACAACCATCAATGACTAATGGCATGCAGGGTCAGGACCTAACAAAGCACAGGTATAGATAAACAGAAGGATGGATACTCAAACCAACCCTGTGTGGATGAACAATGTATGAACAGCTCATGATCACCTCCATGCTTGGACCACATACAAATTCATAGCCACAAACAGATTTCACCAAAGACATGAAATCCTGGCAACACAAGTCAATTTCAGGGAACAAGAAGTGTAACAGAAAGGGGCTTCTTTTCCATAATAAAACTGCTTTCAAATCATGGCCTCTAATCATGTGACACTGACAAGTTAATCAGCCTGTGTACCTTCCACCAGGTGTACCCAAGTTAGAGGCTTCTAGTGCTGAGGTAACCAAAATAAATAAATGGATGAATAAATAGGTGAAAGATCCACTAATACACTTTGTTTGACACTATTCTACAGCCATGTCTTCTAAACTTAGAGGATGGAGGGCAGCCCATAAATATCACGGTAAAAATTTGTCATGAGATATGTTTTAGATGGGGTTTATTTTGTGAAAATTATTTATAAAACATAGACGGTTTTAAGAGAAAAATTAAGGGATAAGCTTGCAGTGCGCTGGAGCGTTTTTAAGGAAAACTCTTTGTCTCTATGTCACACGTTTGAACTCTTGTGTTGTTGGCCTGAACTGCACGCCCCGGAAGCTGTTTTATCCGTCTGAAAACTCACGTAATTGGTCGGGAACTCTCGCGAGAGAATGTCAGCTTTTTGTCTTGGTCTTTTTTTTTGGAGGTCTACTTTTGGAATCTTTTTTAGTTAATTACACCCTGTTCGTCTCCAGTCCTCTGACGCGATCGTTTACATGTGTAGTTCCTGATTTTCCACTACACATAAAAGCTAATGACAAGCTTCAGAATATAAGGAAATTTACAAGACTCACAAGCCTTCTTGGGGATTGTAAAATCAGTAAACTTTTGACAGAAGGATTCTCTGCCACAGAGCTGACTTCAAGTTGGGCAAGGAATTCAAGGAAGGCTGCTTTCCTGCACTGTCACTCACACTGGAGTGGGTCTTTGATGAAGTGGCTCCCTTTGAGTCATCCAGCCTCCTGTAATTCCCAAAGACTGTGACTTACCTAGATAGACTTGGATAGAAATGTCTTTCATCTGTCACTGGTGGTCTGTCTGGAGTAAATAGAGATTTGTTCACATCTTCCCAGGAGAAATCTCACAGCAGACATATGTTGCATGTCAGCTAAAAGAGGCTCTTTAATGAGAACTTGCTTAGAGACACAGTTTTAACCTGAGAAACGTTTGAATGATTCCTTACCATAACTTAAAGCTGCTAGATCTTTCTTTCTTTTTCTTTTTCTTTTCTTTTCTTTTTTTTTTTTTTTTTTTTTTTTAGCTATCCTGAATGGTTAGGTCTCTTAATGGAAGACACAAAATAGGGAGATGATCCAAAACCAGTAATTACTGCTGAAGATTTTTGCTATCTAGATATTTTTATTTTGTTTTTGAAGTTGTTCCCTTAAAGATTAATCTTTACCTTAATTCACTAAATAGTTAGTGGATGCACATCCCAGTGTGAGTGCTGTATCACCCACGGAATGCAGAAACTAATGGCAGAATCTCTAGCACTGAATGCTAGTTGTTGCTTTTTTCAAATTATTTGAAATGCTTTTGGATAGTTTCTCTGTAAGATGTGAATCCTATGGTTTCTCTGAGGAGTTTGTCAGGAGGCAATTTGAATTTTTGTCTTGTACAATATTTCAACATTATTTTCCCATTTAGTCACAGGTTTTTAATTAAAACAAAAGTTCCTGATTTAGTCTATAATATTAAAGGCGAGAGTTACAATAACTTTGCCTTCCAAAATAACATCTTTAAAAAAAAATGAAGCACTATTTTTACTCAAAAGTTATAAAATGATAATAATATTGTTTATTTGATACACACATTATGTTTCAAGTACCCTGGTGAAACATGAAAATATCATAAGATGGAGGTGAACAAACACAACTATGTATCAGACACTAAATAAAGTCCCAGGGCTGTAAAAAAGATTCAAGACAGACTGATTTTTTTTTGGGAAACTTACAGCCCAGTAAGAGAAAAGAGCACCTAGTTCTTTCTCTTGGTTCCAGGGAAAGCAAGAAATTCTATGTTGGGTAGGACTAAAAAGTTTAGGCCAAGGCTAGTCTTGAACCTTTGGCAAAATCATTAGTGCCACAATTAAGAGTGAAGTAATCAGGACAGATGATGTAAAATCTCCAGGCTTGTACTGTGTAGTGACATTTTCTCAAATATGGATCACAGTGACTCCATTAGATTATATCCCCTAGCAGCATTGTTGCTGCCTCAATTTAAGTATTGTAGAATTCTCATTCAATGTAACAATGCATTTCTCACAATGTTTCAGTGTTAGATGTCTGTAGTCAAAGACTTCAGGTCAGTGTCAGTAGCAGTCATTCTGGAAGCTGTAGGGAAAGACCAGACACTAGGAAGACACAGAGCTGGAAATAGGAGTGGGTTCAGCCAGAAGCAGTGAGGGTGCTGTTTTTATATGGGATACAGAACCAGGGCCATTTAATGGAGGCCAGCAAGACCACAGAGATTGAAGGAAAGCTCCTGCAGTTTGTCTCTTCCAGAAACATCAGCAGTCTTCTCACAAAGTGGGGTGAATTCCTGAAGGACAGGCAGTAACTGGCTGATATATTGACTCTTCAAAGGGCCCAGGGGTCTAGACAATTGTGGAAGCAGAGGCTAGCCAGAACTGAGGTAAAGCAAGGCCTGGACCTGGAGGGAGTTCAAAGGCCACTGGTGTTCTTAGGTCAGAAGAACACATGATTACATCTTCCTGAAAAACAGAAGGCCAGAAACAACAGGACAGAGAGGAGAGGCTTAGGCATTGAGAAATGATAAGAAGCAGAGAAAAACAAAAACAAAAAAAAAACAACATCAATAGCAAAACCTTCCTCTGGAGCCAGCAAGAAGGCTCAGCTGTAAAAGACACTTGCCACCAAACCTGTCCACCTTGAGTTCAGTCCTCAAGAGGAAAGAGAAAAATTAATCTTGCAAGGTGTCTCTGATGTCCACATGCATGTCATGATAAGGGAGTCCCCACGCACATAACAAAAATAAATCAGTGTTAAAACTACTTTATTTTCCTGCTTTTCTTCAGAAATAACCAACTTATTTTGGCCTAAACTTTTTAGTCCTACCCAACATAGAATTTCTTGCTTTCCCTGGAACCAAGAGAAAGAACTAGGTGCTCTTTTCTCTTACTGGGCTGTAAGTTTCCCAAAAAAAATCAGTCTGTCTTGAATCTTTTCATTTTACCAAAGAAAATGCAAGGGTAAAGGAATAAGTTGCTTCTTACATAGTTGTGTGTGTATGCACTCAAGTGTGTAAAGAATTAAACTAGACTGAAGAGTAAATTAGAAGTGACTCTGACAGCAAGAAGTATGCAAGCCTATAATAACACAGATTTAACACAAAGGAAATCTTCAAAGCTTTAATGAGGACATGGTATCTGTCTGGATGTTTCTGATCAAATCATTTTCTAAGTAACAACATTGGTTTTTATTGAGTCCATAAGGGGAAATACATTCTATGAGAGAAAGCCAGAATTTGTGTTACCCTCTCATATTATACACATGGTACCTTTATTGCTCTACTGACAGATAAACAAAATGACTTTTTAAAAAGATAAAAAAGAAGGCTGGAGAAATAACTCAAATTGTGAGGTGCTGTGGTAGCCACCTGAAGAAAGGAGTTCATGGGGAAGAGGCACACACCTGCAGAGTCAACACTGGGGAGAAGCAACAGGAGGATTCCTGAGGCTTGTTGGCCACACACTTTAACCAGGCCAGTGAGCCCTCAACTTAGTGTGAGAACCTATTTGAAAGGTGAGAGCAATTGAGAAAGAACTCCAGTGTTGACCTCTGGCCTCACGTGCATGCACATATATCTGCACACACACGCGCGAGCGCGCACACACACAGACACACACACACACATACACACACACAAACACACACACAGGTAAATTCTAGCTCTCGTAGCCTGGATTTATTTTTAATTACTCTTCTTCCTTCCCTCCCTTCCTCCCTCCCTCTCTGGCCTCCACATAGATGTGCAAATATGTGTGCCTACATGTACAAACACACAAAACTGTTGCAGTGCTTTGAATAAGAATGGCTCCCATAGGTTCATATATTTGAATGTTAGTTCAGTCATCAGAAAGTGGGACTTTTGAACTATTTGAAAAGTATTAGAAAGTGTGGCCTTATTGAAGTATGTCACTTGGGATAGGCTTTGAGGTTTCAAAAGCCCATGTGTGTCTCTCTCTCTCTCTGTCTCTCTCTGTCTCTCTCTGTCTCTCTCTGTCTCTCTCTGTCTCTCTCTGTCTCTCTCTGTCTCTCTCTCTCTCTCTCTCTCTCTCTCTCTCTCTTAATGTATTCAGGTGTTTTGCATGCATGTATGCCTGTGCACATGTACCTGGTACCCTTGGAGGCTGGAAGAGACTATGCCTTGAAACTAGAGTTACAGGTGGATGTGAACCACCATGTGGGCACTAAAACTCAAACCCAGGTCCTCTGGAAGAGTAGTCAGCATTTCTAATCACTGAGCCATCCCTCCAGCTCACTTTTTCCACCTTGAGACAGGGTTACATTATGTAGTCTTTGCTAACCTGACCTTACTATGTAGAGCAGGATGTCATTGAACTCTGAGATCTACCTGCCTCTGCCTCCTTGGTATTAAACTTAAAAGTATGATCCATGACAGCCTGGTTAATAACCTAAATTTTAAATCCTAATCTATAGCTACTTTTTTCCTACAAGAGAGACACATAATCCAATGTCTTCTGTTTGAATTTGCACTGACTGCTAAGGAATGTCTAATTCCAGAGTGTGTCCCAGGCTTTCAAATAATAATAATAATAATAATAATAATAATAATAATAATAAAATTCTTTGGTTTCCCCCCATTTCTAGCCCATTTCTCTCTCTTTTATTTTCCACAAAGTACTGTTAAAACACGGAATGCCCCAGTGTGTTTCCTTTTTTTCATCAGTACTTATTTACATACTCAAGGGTGGGCTTCTCTGCCCCACCCCCATGTAGGCATCACAGCAGCCCTAAGGCCTCTCTGGGTGGCACTGATTAATTATCTGTACATCACCAGGGGAGCCATGCTTGCTTCCCACTCCTTCTAAACCTATCGAGGAAGGATGTGGATGACATCAAGGGAGGGTTTTACAAGACTCTGTCTAGACTGCCAAAACAATCTGTGGTGGAGAAAATTGCGTAAATATGGGCTACCAGGAAACAGGCATTTTCCTCCTTCCCTCCTTGTGGTCTTTTTTTTTTTTTTTTTTTTTTTTTTTTTGGTTTGGGACACAGTGCAGCCTGGGCTGGCAATTCTGTAAATTATACTTTTTGAATCATGTAATAATAACTCAGGGACCAAAATGATTTAATGCCACATGGTATATGGAGATCATCTCAGACCAAATGAATAAATCGAAGCAGCAAGTGACTTGGAGCTCATTTTAACTTCCAAATTTCTTAGTTTTATCTGAGGTTTTGTGGGTACTCTATAGACTCTCCAAATAGTAACAGATGGGCAAATGATGACCCATTTTTCTTCTTTAGTTGAAGAACAGGGCCAGAACTAACTCATGGACATTGTCTTTGCTGGGCTTTCTATTGCTATGATAAAACATTATGACTAAAACTTGGGGAGAAAAGGGTTTACTTCAGCATACAGCTTATACTCCATTACGCAGGGAAGTCAGATCAGGAACTCAAGATAGGACTTGGGGTCAGGAACTGATGCAGGGGACAGAGGAGTGCTGCCTACTGCCTTGCTCCTCCTGGATGGCTCAGCGTGTGTTCTTATCTAACCCCAAGACCACTCACCTAGGGTTGCCACCATCCATACAGAAAGGCTGGCCTTCCTCACATCCATAATTAATCAAGAAAATGCCCCCACAGGCTTGTCTTCAGGCCAATCTGATAGAAATTTATTCTTAATAATCTTTCTTCTGATATATGTCTGTCTAGGTTTGTGTCAAATTTACAAAAACCTAACGGACACAGACATATGTCAGACCTTATCACCCTACACTTTTAAGTAACTTGGGATTTGATGGAGCCTCATATAGTTAAAGGAGTGAGAAAGGACACACTGTGCCAAACACACTCTATCCAAGAAAGACAAAGACCCATTCACTTAAGATGATCATCTACTTCTTCCTATGCCCCCAAACTAGAACTTAGATAATTTAGTAAGTTTTCATCATTGAGTCTTAGTCTCCTCTCTCTTCCTCTCTCCCTATATGCCTGGAACAATTTTTAAAAATAGAAAGTATGAGTACTCTTTGAGTAATCAAGTTTATGTAAACCTGTGTAGTAGTCCTCTATTCAAACAAAGCATGGAATACAAAGTTGCAATTATACAGAAGTTCAAATGCACCTGGGTGTTGCTTTGTCTGGCTTGCTGTTCTACTTCTGGCATTTCCCCTCTGGTGGACAATCTTCATGCTGCTTTAGTTCCCCCAGATTTGCTTTGTTTCATCTCATTGGGAGCCCAGACCACACAGGGTCTTGATGAAGATTATTAAATATTCATGCTCATAATAGGGTGGGCTAATTATGTTGTGTGATCTGTCTAATGAGGATAGCAATGAGTTTATTTTGCCTCACCATCTTCTGACAACTGGACTTGGTAGGCATCTCCTCTCCTGGCATGTCTTATGACGTTATGGTCAGGTGCCAGTTCAGTTCTAGGTGGCCTGTGATGCTGCTCCATAGACTTCTCGGCTGCTTTCTCATCTTCCAGGGTCGTTCTGTGTGGCTTTGGAGTACCCAGAAATCCTTTTTGTGGTAACTCATAACTTCAGTAGGAAAAAAGCCTAAGCTTTTAGGAGCAACCTAGATTCTAGAAAAGGGAAGATTTGCTCTGGTTTTGGAGTGGAGCTTCATTTAAAGAGTAACTACTAGGATAAGAGGGGGGAGGGAAGGACAAAAGGAAAGGGAAAGAGCACAAAGGTTTTCAGAAGGTAGACCTTCAAGGACACAGCTGTACCTTTAGGTATTTAAGGTAGCATGTGGTGATAGATTATTGCTTGTATATATTGTATATAGTTATTATACCTACTGCATATAGTTTTTCTTATATAGGTATAACTTTATATTTTGACATGAAAGGGAATATGCAGTGATATATTGTGTATTTAATAAAAATAATCTGAAATATTAGAGGACAGAATTACCCACAGCCAAGCCATGAAGGTCAGAGTTGTGACCTATGCCTTTAATCCTATCATTTTAATCCCAGACAGATCTCTGTGAGTTCAAGGCCTAACAGCCAGGCAGTGGTGATGCACATCTTAGTCCTGTCCCTTTGGAAGTAGAAGCAGGATGATCTCTATAAGTTCAAGGCCAGTCTGGTCTACAAAGCAAGTTCCAGGACAGCCAGAACTGTTACACAAAAGAAAAAAACCCTGTCTCCAAAACAAAACAAAAGCAAACAAACGAACAAAAAACAAAAGACAAAAAAAAAAAAAATACAGGCTGGAGAAATGACTCTGTCCTCTGATATTCCAGACTATGTTTATTAAATATACCATATATCAACACATGCATACCTTGTAAAAATGATGATCTGAAATACCCCATTAGCTCAAATTGCAACAGAAGGGAACATATGTGCATATGTCTACCAAAGCTCAAGTGATTAGCATGTTAAAAATTATGGGTGAAACAAAGCACAGTAAGAGGTAAACTAAAAAAACAGTTTGGAGTGGATCATAAGATGAATAGACTAGAAGAAACAAGTACAGTAAAACTGAAAGGTGTTCAAAGACACAAAGGGTACACAAAAGACCCAGTTATGAAACTGCTCAGTCTGGAGACACATATCAACCTGCACCACTGTTCAAGGTAGATCCTGCTGTAGTATGGAAGCCAGCACACATCATTTAGGAAGTTATTAGCCAGTTCTATATACAATGACTCTACAGTTGTATGTAAAGCAGAGATGTTCTAAGAAGAGCAGAAATTATTCTTTTCAAGTCTCATAGGTGCTTGCCTATCATACTTTAGAATGATCATCAGACTTGTGCCAATTTAAAACTTATACTAATGATACAGTTGACATGCATAAGACCTCATCAAAAACAAATGTGTCATAGAGAAAATTGCTTCTCACGAAGCATTTAACCCACTGTTGCTGACTCAGATCAGTTCACTATAGCTTTAAACAAACATAATGAGGACATGCAATAGGGGAGCAAAGGGGAAAGGCTTTTTTCCACTGCCATTATAGTGAAGGGTGTGATGGGTGTGTCTCAGCAGTACTCAGAGAAGAGATGACATGAGCTTTTACATTCATGTGGATGGAATATAAAGTTTCTGGGAGGTATACCTACATTAGCAAGTGGGATTTTTCTTGCATCCTTGGTTAAACACAAAATGCTTCATTCACTAATAGACAATGACTCACAATGTAGGAATTTCATTGAAACAGGCTCCAAGAGGCTATGGATAGTCTACAGAAGAACCAGTACAGATCCGGGGCTGCACACTCATTATGAGCAACTCTGGAGAATTAAAGATTGTGCATCCAGGACTTGGGAAAGTATAGTTGGATGGTGGGGTGGTCCTGCCTCTGCTCAATTGTACTCAAGCTGTTATGGATCTCTGAACAAATACTGGGATGAAGATGACTCAAGTCAAAGGCCTGCAGTGAGTCATCCTCCATGTTTGTAACCTAGAACACATCTTCAACAAAAGAGGGGAAATAAGGACCAAAATAACCACAAAGACCAGGAGCTGTGGGGTACATGATGGATTGCTTCTTGGGGAAAGAGAGATGCTTAGGAAAATCTGAAGCAAGAGTCCTGCATTTAAATTTGATGCAAACCTAATTTTGACTATTAATAGAGCCCTCAAATATGTTGTTTTGGATTCAAAGAACAGATAAAAGAACTTGCAAAATAATACTTTAAAAACCACTCAAGTTTATTTACATAATTAAAGTCTGGGAATGGAAATATATTCATCTGTGCTCTTTATATAAGAGTTTATTTACCATTACCTCCTACATCATTTTTCAGTTATTAACTAAAAAAATCAGACAAGCTCTTGAAAAGAAAAAAGGAATGTAGTTATTTGGAGAAATGACTTTTTTATCTCTAAGCATAGATTATAATAAAATTAAATTAAATTGGTAAATAGTAAGTAGAAAATTGATACAATGAATGGTGGAAGAAGTGGGATAAAGCTCCTACCTCCAGTGGCTTATTCTGACCTCCACTAAGTAGACTGCTCTCCTCAGTGGATTCTGGGATGTGGCCATATGGACAAAGAGCACTCTGTTTCCATAGAAACAGAACTGCTCAATTTTGCACAGCAGCAACTTCTATTAGCAGAGTTCAAGCTTAATAAGGAAGTTATCCCAAATCCATAATGCAAGTAAGTAGGTTTAATTCCAAAACCAATTTTACTTACAGTCTTGAACTATAGGTGGCATTTAATTAGTCCTTTCTTTTAAAAAAATTATTAAAATTTTTCACAGTACGTGGTCCCATAACCGATTAGGATATCTTCATATAGATATATTTTGGACATTGAGCATATTCTCTACTTTCTTCAGTCTGTTTCTCCACCATTGTCCTTGTCACTAGTCAACAATTTCCTGAGACAGTTCACTTCTACTTACATTAAGTGATAGTTTGTGTATCTATATTAAATCTCAGAACCACAAATCAGCAAACTCGTGCTTTTGTCTTTTTCAGATTGGGCTGTCACTTTCTTGAAAGTATTTATTAGCTCTGAGTTTCTTAATAAAATAAGGACGGTATTTTATGCACAGTACCATAGCTTTGGTAAACAAGAGTACCTTGATTATTTTCTTTGCTATGTGTATCCCTTTAATTTATGTCTGATGTCTTAGAGCTGTATAATGCTACTAAATATTATATTCAATAAAAGTGGAAAGAGTAGGCACCCCTGCCTTCTTCCTGATTTTAGTGAAACCGCCTTGAGTTTTTCTTCATGTAGTATGCTGTTGGCTATAGGTTTGTCATATATAGTCATTATTATGCTAAGATATATTCCATTTCCAATTTCTTTAGAATTTACACCCTGAAAAGATAGTAAATTTTGTCAAAAGGCTTTTTTACATCTATTGAGATAATCATATGACTTCTACATTTGTCTGTTTATGTGATGATATATTATATTTATTAATTTTTGTATGTTGAACCATTTCTATATCACTAGAATGAAGTTCAGTTGATCATGGGCAATGATACTTTTAGTACATTCTTGAATTCAGGGGGTTACAAGGTATGGAAATTAGGTATGGTAAAATATGAAAAAATTACCATAGTGTGAATCAGTTTATATAGTCCTATTTTGTTTCCCAATAGATCCCAGAGCATTTTATGATGAAATGCCAATGTCAATAAAAATTTATGCTGAGAACCTTAAAGCAAGGTCAGAGATATTAATACACAAAATGTACTTTATTCCCTTCCAATGATTATTTTTCTAAGAAAGAATTTAAGTAATATTTACTTTCCCTAAAAATTAATAGCAACACACATTACTGAAGATCTTTGTTTTCTATAATCTTTAGGTGAGATCATCCTGTAGTTACATATAAATATTCTTCTTGTGCAGAGAAGTCTATAGTCCATATACAAGACTCACTTTTTATGTGATGAAGAACTTCAGAAAGCCTCTTGCTATTTAAATTCAATTTCATCTTCCTATGCACATCTACTTTGCCTCCAGGATTTCATATTTTGGTTGACAACTTTGTAACTGGTCAACCACAATCAAACCTCACACACCAAATTCAATTGTCCACAGAAATGGAAAATTTGGGATGACAAATTTCAATACATGCTTTCTTTTCTTCCTTCTCTTCCTCCCTCCCTCCCTCCCTCCCTCTCTCCCTCTCTCTCTCCCTCCCTCCCTATCTTCCTCTCTCACTGTCTCCCTCCCTTCCGCCCTCCTCTTTTGGCATACATGCACAACACAATACCACTGAATTAGTACATTTTTAAATATTTTATTTTTTATTTGTAATTATCTATTTTCAACAAACTACTTGAAGGAAAGTATCATTTATTCTTTGTAATTTTTACTACAGTGTGTTTTATATGTATAAATGCTTAATAAATATTTCTCAAATGAAACTGAATCAAATTCCTCTCTAGTCATTTTCAGCTGAGATGTTTCTCAAGTGTTGTGATCTCTAATTATTGTCAAGGCATGAAATACTCATTGGTTTGATCACCTTATCTTTTGTTTTTGTTTTGTTTTATAGTACAAATCTGAACTTAGTTTATTCGCTCACAACAAAGACCAATTTTTACCATGAATGAATGAGGCAAGTCATTATCCACCATATTATTATGCACTTCGCAAAACAAAATCTTTAGTTGAGAAAGGCTAAGGGCACATCAACCCAACCCAAAAAGATGCTTTCTGAGGGCCCAGAGAAGAGTCATTCCATCTGCATATCAGTTATGTTCTTGAGAGAACAGAAGCTTCCTTTGGGAAGATGTCTGAGGCCCGAGCACTGCTATCATTTTTACTGATGCTCTCATTTTTGTCTCCCATTTGCTACTGTTGGTTAATACACATCAACAGTTCTAGTGTCTGGAATGCAAATGCTCAGTTTGTGAGGCAACATTTATTACCTGGGACATGTGGCCTTACTTGTTCATAGGTCACAAAACATACAAGTTTTCAGTATATTGTCTAAAATGAAAAAGTTATATTTTAGAATTCTCCCCTGCTATATCTATTTCTATCTTTTCAGAAAACTGCTCCAACTGCTCCCCCATCAACCCTCCTCTCTGTGTGTTGGGTGAGTGCGTGGTGTTTCGTGTGCTTGTCTTTCATTCTTTTTTTTGTTGTTGTTGTTCATTGTTTATTGAAATATCATGTAGCATGTTATCATAATTTTTTTCCTTCTTTATTTTGTATTTATCAAAAAAGAAGAAAAAAAACAGTAAAAAGAGTTTAAAATGCGGAAGAGTTAACAATAACTATATAGAGGATAATAATCATAAGCATGGCTTATCAAGGGTGGAAATACAAATAAGATTGCTACACATATATTTACTTTGTGTTCATCTTTCCCTCTGAATTTTTTTTCCATCCCTGTATATCCTTATTCAAGGTCTCTTCCCCCTCCCAACACATCTGGTCATTTTTCTTCTCCGCAACTCCCCATCCCCTCCCTGGGCAGGGAGCAGACAGTCCTATGGTCCCACTGACCCAGTAATGCTTGGATCAGTCTCCACTTCTGGCCAAATCCAGTTCTTTCCCCCCTCCCTCAAGAGTGAGTCAGGTGTTCCTATAGTTGCACTGGGGTTTGAAGGGTCAGTCCAGGGTGTTTCTGATCCCAAGCTGTTCGGTGGTTGTGGTTTGCTGATTGGGCATGTTTGGCTTTTTTTCTTGTTTGTTTGTTTAGAGACCACTAGTGAGTGAGTACATCCCCTGCTTATCTCTCTGAGTTTGTGAGACTTCGCTCAGGAGGATATTCTCCAAATCTATCCATTTGCC
>PVIH01029611.1:0-13359 GCA_004025045.1 Sigmodon hispidus
ATATTTTTTGGACCTTGAAAGAACAATACTCAATTTCATTTGGAATAACAGGAAAGCCAGGATTGCCAAAACAATTTTACTCAACAAAAGAACCTCAGGAGGCATCACCATCCCTGACTTCAAGCTATACTATAGAGCTACAGTAATAAAAACAGCCTGGTACTGGCATAAAAACAGACTTGTGGACCAACGGAATAGAATTGAGGATCCAGACATTAACCCAAAAACATATGAACACCTGATCTTTGACAAAGAGGCCCAAAACATTTAATGGAAAAAAAAGTATATTTAACAAATGGTGTTGGCATAGCTGGATGGAAGTGTGTAGAAAAATGCAAATAGATCCGAGCCTGTCACCCTGCACAAAACTCAAATCCAAGTGGATCAAAGACCTCAACTTAAACCCAACCACTTTGAACTTGATAGAAAAGAAAGTGGGAAATACACTTCTACAAATTGGCACAGGCCGCCACTTCCTAAATATAACACCAGTGGCACAGACACTAAGACCAACAATCAATAAGTGGGATCTCCTGAAGCTGGGAAGCTTCTGCAAAGCCAAGGATACTGTCAATAGGACAAAATGGCAGCCTACAAAATGGGAAAAGATTTTCACCAACTCTAGAAGTGATAGAGGACTGATCTCTAAGATATATAAAGAGCTTAAGAATCTAGAGCCCAAAACCTTAATAACCCAATCAAAAAATGGGGTACAGATCTAAAAAGGGAATTCTCACCAGAGGAACTACGGATGGCTGAAAGGCACCTGGAAAGGTGCTCTTCATCTTTAGCCATCAGAGAAATGCAAATCAAAACACCTTTGAGATACCACCTAACACCTGTTAGATTGGCTAAGATAAAAGGCACAGATGACAGCCTATGTTGGAGAGGATGCGGAGCAAGGGGAACACTCCTCCATTGTTGGTGGGAGTGTAAGCTTGTTCAGCCACTTTGGAATGCAATATGGCGGTTTCTCAGAAAATTGTGAATCAATCTCCCCAAGGACCCAGCAATATCACTTCTACCCTAAAGAGGCACAATCACACTCCAAAGGTATCAGCTCAACTATGTTCATAGCAGCATTATTTGTAATAGCAAGAATCTGGAAACAACCTAGATGTTCCTCAACTGAAGAATGGATTAACAAACTGTGGTACATCTACACAATGGAATACTACTCAGCAGTAAGAAAAAATGATATCCTAAAATTCACAGGCAAATGGATGGATTTGGAGAATATCCTCCTGAGCGAGGTATCACAATCTCAGAAAGATAAGCAGGAGATGTACTCACTAATTAGTGGTCTCTAAACAAACAAACAAGAATAAAAGCCAAGCATGCCCAAGTGCAAAACCACAACCACTGAACAGCTTGGGATCAGAGACACCCTGGAATGACCCTTCGGATCCCACTCCAACTATAGGAACACCTGACTCACTCTTAAGGGAGGGGGCACAAAACTGGATTTGCCACGAGTGGAGACTGATCCAAGCATTATTGGGTCAGTGGGAACATAGGACTGTCTGCTCCCTGCCCAGGGAGGGGATGGGGATTGCTGAGAGGAAGGAGTGACCTGATGTGGTGGGAGGGGGAAGGGACCTTGAATAAGGATATACAGGGATGGAAAAAAAATTCAGAGGGAAAGCTGAACACAAAGTAAATATATGTGTAGCAATCTTATTTGCATTATCACCCTTGATAAGTCAGGCTTATGATTTTTATCTTCTTTATAGTTATTGTTAACTTCTCAACATTTTAAATTCATTTTACTGTTTTTCTTGATAAATAGAAAATAAATTTAAAAAAAAGAAAAAAAAAGATGAAAGGCCAAACAGTATGAAATTAATATAAGCTTCTGATTCATTTCTTTGGGATAAAAGCTGCTGTAGGCAAGGTGGGATAAAAGCCACAGGGGCAAGGTCCAAACTTCTGGCCCAAATGGGGCCAGAAATATCACACCACAGAGGGCATCCCAATGTGGGCCAAACACCGACTTAAAGCCTAAGAAAGTTTAAAAAGGGTTCTAGACCACACAAACAGACACAAAAGCAGCTTTCTGAATTGTATATCTGAATTGAATTATGGTACAGAGAAGGAGTGGTGTTCTGGCTGGAATTTAAAAATGCCGCGCTGTTGCGGCAGGAAGTTTAAACTTATATGTGTCTCAGAAGACTCAGTATAAACAACAAACTGCATGATTAACTTATGGTTTTTGCTTATTCTGAACAGAAAGGAAACAGTGTCAAAAATGGTTTTTCTGGTAGCAGCATTTCCTGAGTCCGATCTGTTTCCTGGCAGCAAGAGAGAAGCAGCCGGCACCTCCACCATATTGAAAAGCCACCAGAAGGGGCAGAGTCAGCAATCACAGTGATCCTAGTATTTTAAAAGCTCTTCTGGTTAGCAAATGATTAAGAATTTTCAGTACCACAGATTTAGACTCGCAAAACCTCTAAACGTGGTACAATGTGTGTAACATATGCGTAGGCTTCAGAGAAGAAAAAAAAGGGTAAAGAAAGCCCTTAAAAATGAGAAATAGGAATAAATTAAAAGGCCATGTAGGGCTGGAAAGATGGCTCAGCAGTTAAGAGCACTGTCTGCTCTTCCAGAGGACCCGGGTTCGATTCTCAGCAAGCACATGGCAGCTAACAACTGTCTGTAGTGCAAGTTCCAGGTAAACACCAAGGCAAATAAATAAATAAAAGTGTTTAAAAAATAAATAATAAATAAATAAATAAAATAAATAGATAAATAAAAAGGTCATGTAAAGATGACAGATAAACATGGAGTCTGGACGTTTAATAACTTCAATAATTTTTAAAGAGTTAACTGCAGAAAGATGGTTGATTGCTAAAGCTGCTAAGTTTGACAAACATACTTTTAAAGATATCTTGACTTTGAAATCTGGTTATAAGAATATGCTGCTTGGGAAAAGAGTTTCTTTTTCTGTCTCCATAGAAGATCAAAACCTGTGGATTGGTTCCAGGCCAATGTGGTTTCATTTGCAAAGGCCATCTGAAAATTCCCTGATGGAAAGATCAGCTTCCAAGATGCCAGTTGAGACAGATGATCCAGCCTCAAGATCCCATGAGATTGCCAACATCCGTTAGTCAGCAGGATGTAGTAAAAGAAAGAAAGCTACATCCAATTTCTCAAGCACATAGCTTATTAATGTTTGTTCTCATTATAAATGGTTAATAGTCATAGTCAACCTCTTTCAAAAAAAGGTGGGAGAAGGATATGATATAGGATTGATTAAAAAGATAGATGGATTTTAGTCTATTGATACAAACTTAAGGTCAAATTTGCTATGCTGTATGTATTTTTCTACTCTTGATTAAGGTATGACGCTTATGTAACTCATTTAAAATTGTAATGTGTAATTGAGAAATGCAGAGTAATAGTCATCTATGATAACCAAAGTTATACTCATATTAGTTAGGTTTTTGTAGGTATACAAAAAATTTTTCTATTACTTAGGTAATCTTCAAACAATTCAAAGACTTACTGCATATGGTATTTAAAATATTTTGAGAATTTAGACTTTTCTGGACAGTGAGACAGGTCTGCTCCTGGCAGGTCAATGTATTTCAAGAAAATGATAGGCACTGAAGAAACTTCATGTGGAATTTACTTTGTGGCAACAGTTTGCCACTGGACAAGAAACTGCTCTGGTATTGACTGTTAGATAGTATGCTCTATAAACTGGACATGTAGGTTTCATAGGAAAGTGACCTCTGAACTTTGGCAGAAAGTTTCGAGATAGTCCTTCAGGTTCCTGCTTTGCAGAAAAAAAAAAATTGTCAGGCATCCTTCAGGACACAAGGAGAGGCAACTGACAGACTGTGTCAGATTTTCTGCAACACTGAAAGGTACACCAGAGACTTTGGGCCTATAGGCTGAAGATGATGCCCCAACATTACAAAGGAACTTTGGGTGAATGTCCAGACAGACAGGTGTCATCTCAATTTGTTTTCTTGACTTTGGAAGTTGCTTGTACTTCCTGTTTGTTTGAGTCATATTACATCCTTCTTTGGTCTTTGATGTGGCAGAAGGTTTAATAATTATCCATATAGTTCTTCTTAGTTATTTTAAAAAGTATATTAGATATGAAACTTTACACTCACAAAGATAAGGTAGATAATGGAACATTTTAAGTTTGTTAATTACAAATAGACTAGATATTGTAACTGTAACTTTTGTATGACAGCTGCTCTGTTGTATGTAATATTGCTATGTGGAAATTGAAACCTTCCTTTTTGATTAGACAGAAAAGAGGAAGTGTGGTAGGACTTCTTTGTAAATAAAGGAGCTGTTTTGGCCTATGTGGAGCACCACAGAAGTGGGTGCAGGAATCAGAGGAGAGACAGGTAGAAGGAGGGTAGAGTCAGTCAGTCTCCATCCAACACACAAAAAAGAGCTGTTAAAGAATCCAGGTGAGCCTTGGGCTGGGCTACGTGGCAGGCCGATTACTAGAAATGGGTTGAATTAAGATGAAAGGTCAAAAAGCATGAAATTAATATAAGCTTCTGATTCATTTCTTTGGGGGATAAAAGCTGCCTTGGGCAAGGTCGGTACTTCTAGCTCAAATGGGGTTGAAAATACCCTACAACAGAAACTGACATGACCCTAACCCTAACACTAACACTAACCCTAACCCTAACCCTAATCCTTACAATACAATATGCTCCTGGTAGTCAAAGCCAGTCCTCAGTCTTTGCATCCCTAAACCCATTTCTGCTGTTCCCCCAACCACCTGTCAAATCATGTGATGCTCCCGACACAGTCCTCAAACTCCTGAAGTTCCCTTCCCAGTGAAAGGTTCTTTTGTATCTTCCTTATTCAGGAAAAGTCTCCTCACTGCTAGAAAACTGATGTGCCTCCTCTCCCATCAAGTCTCCCTGAGCAAACCTGTGTGCTGATGAAGGATGTCTTTTTGTACAATGTGAATATGCTTTATTATTGGTAAATTAAAAACTGTTTGGGCCTATGAAAGGGCAGCTTAGAAGCAGGCAGCTAATCCAACCAAAGAGAACAGAGAAGGAAGAGGAGGGTGGAGTCACACAAACCAGAAAAGGGGCCAAGGAGCAAGATGTAATGCAAACAGATAATGCCACAGAGCCACCTGGGAATACAATTACTAATAAAAGTGGGCAGAGTTAGTTAAGATATAGCTTGTTATAAGCTTGAAACATTAGTATAAAACTTGGTAATTTATATAAGGTTGTGTGTGATTATTTGCGACTAAGAAACTTCATGACTAACATTCTGCATGACCAGTGAGAAACTTATACCTACAGTGTGCCTTCTCCCCCATGAAGCCTCCCTGAGCTAACCTGTACAACTCCTGTCCCTGAGCACCCATCCCACTTAGTCCTGTGTGGAGTTCTGAGCTCCCAGCCTGGATCTGAGGGGCCTCCACCACCAGCAGCCCAACCCCACAACAACAACAGCCCTCCCCTCTTCACCTCAGCATGGGCTTCTCTAAGTCTGTACCTGCTCAACTAGCACATGTCTCAGTGCGCTGACCTGATGTCTGCTCCAAGTAAGATATCAATGAAGAAAATAAAAGGGAAAGAACCAAGCAGTTACACTGATTGCTGAGGGCTTTAAGAGAACTGAAGACAGGAAGAAAGACCCCAGTGTGAATACAGGCCTTTGCCTAGGGGTGTGGCTGAGGCATACAAGGCTCTTCTTCCTAGAAAGGTCTGGATGGTAGGCATGCAGAGTAGCAAATGAGAGGTGCTCTGGGTGATGCATGGAGACTATGTCCATGAACAGGGTGGAGGAGTCCATGAGCTGGTGCACTAGAATTACAAGCTGGAGACCAGCCTGTGATACACAGAAGATCCTGTCAATACAAGAGCAAAAACACTAATCATGTGGTGAACACACAAAAAACATTCTTTTTCTATTTTCTAGTCTCCTGATTTCAAGGAAAGAAATCTCAATCAATCAGCACTGCAGACCCCTTACAGCATCCACACCTGTCAATCATCCTAGCCAATCAAATCCAGCCCATTCTGGCTCAGAAACTCAGGATAAAAAGCACATACTGAGACCTTGCTGCCTCATTACTTCAGTGAAAGATGATGGATTCTCACTTTCCTTTTTTTTTTTTTTAGTAGAAATGGATTTCCTCTATAAATATTCTTGTTGAAATGAAAGGTAGGCTACTTACTAGAGTGAGTGAAGTGAAAATTAAAATGTGTCAAACAGAGCACATTAGTTAACAGAGACAAAATTATAGGTAGAAATATATGTTAGTAGTAATTTTTTTGCAACCCTAACAAAGGAAAAACCCATAATTCAAGGCTGTTGGGGAATCTGATCACTGTCCTCACCTCTTCTTGGTTCTAGGCCTCTGCCCACATCCTGCTAGACTCCAATGGAAACACCTGAGACCTGACCACAATAGAATCTGAATTACACATCCATTCTGACATTTATTTTCCCTGATAAAAGTCCCAGAGGATCTGACACCCTCTGGCCTCTACAGGCACATACAAGCATATGGTAATTAGGTTGTAGGCACACATGGAATACACTTAAGTAAAAATAATTAATGAATCCTTAAAAAACGAAGAAAAGGCAGCATAAAATAAGAAAAACTTTGGGGAGTGTTTGACAGCTCACAACACATGGTATAGTACGAGGCCAACTGTGGTGCTAATTGTCAATCACCCACTTTTTTATTCTGTCCAGAGTCTCAGCCTACAGAATGATGTCACCCATATTCTACATGAATCTTCACCCCTTAGTTAATTATCTATGGAGACATATTCACAGACACACTCAAACAAGCACTACTGTCAGCCAGGGGATTCTCAATCCAAATACACTCCCAACCAAAATCAAATCATGATATCACATAATCTCAGAGAACAAACACATCAGAGTCCAGGTGTAATTTGCAACAGAAGAACTTTATTAGGAAATGAGGATGAGGAAGGGAGTGGACCACACCCAGGACACAGGGAAAATTCAAGCTCTCCCTAGCCATGAAGATGGGACAAAGGAACAAAGCCAATAGATGTCCAGAAAAAACAAAGCCAACTCCATCCAGTTCCAAACAGAGATTTTAGCTTGTCTCCAGCTAGTCTTGATGTTGGGATGTAGCAAGCATGCTTCAGGTAGGTCAGACCATCCTGGGACAGTCTCAGCTGGGACTTGGTGGGGAATGTTGACCAGGGCTCTAGTATTGCATCTGATAGGCTGTGGGAGGGTGGAAATTGGCGGAAAGTAAGAAGACAGAATTTGAGGGGAGACTTAAAGAGAGAGAAAGAAACTAGAAGTGAGGGGCCTGGATCTTATGGAGCTGGAAAAACTGATGAAAAAGACAGAATACAACGAGCCTGTGGATCTATACAAATTTCAGTTTCACCTGCAGCCAACTCAGAAGATGGAGAACCCATCAAGCACCACCCAACACCATCCCTCAGCCTTGTCTGTAAATGCTAAGGCCACTAGGGCAAAGATAACCCCATCTCATCCCAATATACACATCTGTGCCCCTGCAGAGCTACTGAACATGCAAAACAAACAAGATCCCTTGTAGGGGAACAGGTCCCTGAAACCAAAGGCTTCTCTGATCTATGCACAGGATGGTGTTGTTATTCACATTTACTGTAACATCAGATTGTGTGTTTTGAAGCTCAAATATAGCTTAAAGCTAAGGGATTTATGTATATATTGATTTGGGTATTTTGCCACCATATATGAATATGCACTACTATGTGACCGGTACTCTCAAAAGTCAGGAAAGGCCATGAGATCTCCTGGAACTGGAGTACTGAACTACCCTGGGTACTGAGAACTGAATCAGGGTCTTTAACAAAAACAGCAAGTGCTCTTAACCTCTATCCATCTCTCCAGCCCAGATATTAATTTTTTATTGCATTAAATTCAACTTGTACATAGAAATTATTCCATGACCATGAGACCACCTCAACCACATGAGTCCTTCTTAGAGGTAGATGGTGGTAACAATGAGATACTCCCATCATCAGCTCTGCCATGCACTGTTTGTACTAACTGGCTACAGACTAAGACCCCAGAATCTCCTTTCCTATGTGTTGTTATTGACCAGCCCCTCTACCCTAATGATGATGGAAGACGCTGGCCATGGAGCCCCATAGTGATGCACCCATTATGTGGAAACTACATGGCTTAGGAAAGGACTTGCTCCTTCTTCTGAACCTCAGTTTTCATAAGTAAAACCTCTCTATAGGCTGCCAAGAATTGCACATGACCGTGCGCAGCTTTCAAACCCTCTCTTCTAATTACTGAGACACAGGCCCTGTGCGGATTTAATATCATTCAATGATCAATTAAGAACCAAGTAAGGGTCTACACTAGTTCACTAGAGACTTTAAAATCCAACCCTGTTCAGAATCTACAGTGCCCTCAAAGAAGTCCAAAGATACACCAAAAAGGAGAGTTCACCAGATGCACAGACTGTGAACTCAGAAATTTCTTACCTTGTGAATCATCATCACAGTCAGCAGATTTAGAAGACTGGGACTGAGATGGCCTTCTATCTCCACCACCATGGCTGCCACCACTTCCAACTCCAGAACCACTTCTTCCACCACGACTGCCACCACTTCCTTCCTGGGACCCACTTCCTGCACCATAACTTCCTCCACTGCCTCCCCCCGAACTGCTTCCTCCACCATGGCTGCCCCCACTTCCTCCACCATAGCTGCCTTGACTTCTGCCTCCAGAGCCCCTTTCTCCACCATAGCCACCTCCACTTCCTGCCGGGGACCCACTTCCTGCACCATAACTGCCTCCACTGCCTCCCCCCGAACTGCTTTCTCCACCATGGCTGCCCCCACTTCCTCCACCATAGCTACCCCCACTTCCTCCTCCGTAGCTGCCCCCACTTCCTCCTCCATAGCTGCCCCCACTTCCTCCTCCATAGCTGCCTCCACTTCCTCCACCATAGCTGCCCCCACTTCCTCCTCCTCTTCCATTGCCAATTCCAAAGCGAATTTGTCCAGCACCAGAAGATTCACTGAGAATAAAGAAAGACACATACATAGATATGCAAAGACTGAACCTGGACAGAATCCAGACTCAAATGTGAATTGAGACATCCCAGGTAGAAGGGAAGGGTTCTCTGGAGCCCAAGGTAACCCTTTCTCTCACTGTTACCATTCTCATTTCCAAAACTGAAAGCCCTGAACCCCTCCCCCACCCAAACACATACAGGAGATGAGGTCCGCTGACCACCAGACCCTTGCATAAAAGAATTTACACAGCAGCTTCTATTTAGAAGGCTAGAAATGCCCTCACAAGCCTAAGGACTCCTACGAGGTTCCACACTGTAAAGTCTACAGACCCCTGAGGACTTACAAGTCTTACTGGCCACCTTCAAGGAGTTTGTGGTAGGTCTCAATTTCTTTTTCCAGCCGTGTCTTGATGCCTAGCAGAATGCCATATTCCTGGTTCTGACACTCAGTTTCTGCCCGGATCTCAGCAAGCTGGGCTTCCAGCTGACTGATCTGTTCCTGAATCTGTTGCAGCTGGCAACCGTAGCGGTTCTTTGTATCTTCCAAAGTCTTCTCCATGGCAGATTTCTAGGGCCAAGAAGGGACTTCAGAAGGGATGTTCTCATCCTGGACCCTCCTGAGGATTCTTCAAAGCCATCCCTGGCCGTGCCCTGACAGGGTATCTGGAGCAGGACTACCCACCGTGCTCAGCTGAGTCTGTAGCTCGATTTCCAACTCCTGGATGCTGCGCCCCAGCTGGGACACTTGCTTCATGTTGCTCTCCATCTCTTGGCCACTGGTTGTCACTTCTTGTTCAATCTGAGTCATCTGCAAACCAAAGGCTCACTTAGTACCAGGTGGAGCCAAGAACACCTGTGAGAAAGCCTCTACCTCACTCACTTCTACTTTAAAACCAAGACTGATATCAAGCCAAAGATAAACCATTGCATCATGGGTTCCACCAGCAGTTTGTCTATTTCTCTAGACATGAAATTCCTTTTCAGCAAGGTTTCAGAGCACTTCCTACTGTGCCCCAAAACCACCTTTCTATTGTTACTTTCTTACACGTGTACAGAATGGCATGACTTTAACCTGCCAAGCACTGTGACAACATCGCAGAAACAGCGAGAAAGAGATCAGCATAGAACTCGGTGCACTGTGGAAGTGATATACACCTCTACTAGAGTCTTACATCACACTGGATTATAGTGAGTATCCCACACTTAGACAACCATTCCACAGTCGCATGTGTGTGGCAAATGAAGAAGGATGTGGAGCATCCTTTGCAGGATGAAGACACAGATAAAGCTATGCTGAGAGATGAAGAGGCAGAAGCATGAAGGGAAGGGAAAGGGGTGGAAGGAAGTTGAAGGACTCCTGGAAGGAGGGTTAAACCCAAGGAGGCAGCCCACCCCACTCACCTTGGACTCATACTGTTGCTCAATCTCCTGCCGGTTCCTAGAAATGACTTGTTCATACTCCTCACGCATGTCATTGAGGATCTGGGTGAGATCTGTGCTAGGAGCAACATTTATCTCCACATTAACATCTCCATCATTCTGGTCAGTCAGCTCCTTCATCTCCTGCCAGACAAAAAGTGACATGAGGTTGCAGTGAGATCCTTCCAACCATCTTTGACCCCTTTCTCACAAGTCCTCTCAAGGACAAGAGGACACATGAGGGAAATCAAAACACGACAGGCTCTGCCGGCCGTGATGTGAGGACTGAGAGTGTCTCCTGTGAGTGTGAAGAAGATAGAGCTCTGTCACTGCTCTACAACACCTCCTGCTCTCTCCATTCCTGTGGAGCACCCACTTAGCCACAAGAGCAGTATCCTACCTCCTGGTGAGTACTCATAAGACTATTCAGCTCATCCACCAGAGATTGAAACTGCATATTCAGAGCAGATGTATCTGCCGTCAGATCATCCAAGACCGTCCGGAGGCCATTGATATCACCTTGTACACCTTGCTGCAGGTTCACCTCCACTCCAATCCTGCAGGCCAGCATTGGGTGGAAAATGATCAAGAGGGTATAAGATCCTCCTGGGTTCTCCAGAGCTGTGAAAAGTGGGGCTGAGGGATAAAGCATAAGAAGAAGGAAGGGAGCAGGACTCACCTAACTCTGAGATCATCCATAGTCATGCGAGTGTTGTCCATGTCAAGGAGCGTTTTGTTGTACATCCTTGTAAGATCCAGAATCTGAAAGAGAAGATTGCATGGAACTGGCACACTCTGTTGATATGACCAACTTTAGAGTGAGAATCAGACCTGACATGGCCAACTGAGGAAATAATCCCACTCAAGTTGTTCAAGAAGCAAGAAGACTTTTCCATCAGCTTCACTGCTGCATGGAACCCACACAGCCTTCAGTGGATGGACCAGTCCTTTCATTCAGCAAATATCTGAAGACCTTTTGGGAAGACAGTGTAGGCTCTAGGACACATTCCACAGGATCAACCATTGGCTACAGAGCTCAAATTATCCCCAAAGAGTCATGTATAGGAGAGATGGCTTTGGCCATGGAGAAAACCAGGAAAATTCTTGTAAAGCAGATGATAATTGAACTAGGTGATGATCGAAGTGTAAGATTGTATGAGAGAAGAAGGATGGAAGAGATCAGCAGCTGAGAAACGGCACAGTCAGACATAAAGTTGTAATTTCGGAACAGATGATTGACAACAGTAAGGACCCAATGTGAACTGCTTTATGGTAGAGTCCAAGTGTGGGCTTCCTCTGCGGCTGTTCACTGCAACACAAGGGAAATCACCCACTGAATTAGTAGATGAATAAGTGAATTGCAAATGACTGGATGGATGAAAGAATGGACCAATGGATGTGTGGATGGATGGGTGGCTGGGTATCATCCTCACAACCTGAGATTCTCTCCACCCTATATGACTGAGTCCTGAGGATCTGAAAAGATTAAGAAGGGCCCCTCAGAGCCTAGGACAAATGGGAAACCAAGAATAGGCTTATTTGACCCAGGTCAATATCAGGCTTCAGTGATGTCTCAGCCTCACAAGTGTTAATTCAAGCTTCCTCTCAGTTCTGCCCAAACTCACAATAAAATACCAGAGTTCAAATCCAAGTTTAAGACACTAAGAAGTTAGAAACCAAACTAAGGGTCGCTTATGATGAAAGTGTAGTTTCTAAAAATGATTCCCTAACATTGCTTGGCTAAGATTCGAGCACCTTTCTTGTTATTGAGAGGGGTTGAGAAAGAGAGGGAAGGAAAGAGAGTCAGAGACAGTGAGATCCTTGTACATACCGTGTCCTTGAGGTCTTCAATAGTGTTGTAGAAATGAGAGTAGTCCTTCTGGAAGATTCTGGACCCCTTCTTTGAATACCATTCCTGGATCTGTTTCTCCAGAGAGGTGTTGTTCTCTTCCAATTCCTGCACTCTATCCATGTATGAGGCCAGACGGGAATTCAGATTCTGCATGACCACCTTCTCATTGGTATTCAGAATACCACCTTCCCCACCTCCAGCGCCTCCACCAAAGACACCTCCAGAGCCTCCACCAAAGACACCTCCAGAGCTATGTCGAAAGCCACCGCCAAATCCTCCTCCAGAACCAACACCAAACATACCACTGTAGTTCACTGTACTTAAGCCCCCTCCAGATCTTCCACCATAGCTGGTGCCAAAACTGCCACCACCTACACTGCCACGTGGAGAAAAGCCACCTCCACCAAAGCCACTGGAAGAGCTAAAGTGACCCCCTCCTCCACCCGCCCTGGAGGAGCGACTGAAGGAAGACATCATGCTGCCTCCACTGCCTCCTCCTCCACCGCCACAGCTGCTGTTGCGACTCCAAAAAGATGAGGGTATCTGCCTGTAACTCATGATGCTGCCTGCCAGAGTCAGTAGGCAAGAAGCAGTCTCAGGATTGCTGGGTACTGAGCCATCGCTGAAGCTGCCTACTTATACCCCCTGATAAAGGTGGCACGCCAGGGTGTGCCCTCACTCTGTGCCAGCCTACCCCCTCTTCTATAGACTCAGAGAAGGTCTACTGTATGGGAGCAGCAGCACGGCCTCAGGCTCTGCGTCCCTTAGTGACAGCCCATCAGCAGCCCCAGCTTCTCTCCATTAAATGGGGTAATTTGATGATATTAGGCTGTCAGGGCACAATAAATCAGTCCTGTTACTTATGAGGTGACCTACATCCTACAGTCTGGTGTCTGATTGAAATTGATAACAGGTCCTATACTCAGCCCTCTCATTATCTAAGCTCAGAATGCACACATGACTTATTATCACTCTCTGAACTCACTCTGCCAATACCTGGTGGCCATCCCTGTGTGTAGAACATCCACTCTGGTAACAGAAAGTTACCATGAATGCTAGGAACAGGGCAGACCCT
>PVIH01029612.1:0-13373 GCA_004025045.1 Sigmodon hispidus
GCGTGTGTGTGTGTGTGTGTGCGTGTGTGTGTGTGCGTGTGTGTGTGTGTACGTGCGTGTGTGTGTGTGTGTGTGTTTCATGTAAATGAGTATAAACCTATGAGGCTTATATATGAATATATGATAAGGTTTATATATAAACAGAATAAATATGATCTATGTGTGCTATATATGTAACTATATGATGTATGTGGCTTGCTTATAATAAAGCTTATGTAAAACTACATGATATATACATAAAAATATATGATTTATGTAGTTCATATGTATGAATATTGTATTAATTACTATTTCTATTGCTATGACAAAAATAGCTGTCAGAATTGACTTAAGAAAGGAGGATTTATTCAGGCTCACAGCCCATCATGGCGAGGAAGGTACAGCAGCAAGAGCAGAAGACGTCTGGTCACATGGCATCTGCAGTCAGGAAGCAGAGAGATGAACGCTGATCATCCCTCTCTCCAGCTCAGGACGCAGCAGCCCATGAGATGGTGATGCCCACATTCAGGGTGGCTCTTTCTACCTCAGCTCAGCCAGTCTCCATGAGCCCTCAGATATGCTCAGACATTTGTTTCCATGGCGATTCTAAGTCTGATCAAGATAACAATCAAGCTTAACCATCAAAGCATCTGTAACACAACCCTTCTTGTGAGGCTCAGGGGACATCCGAGATGCAGGGGCAGAAAGACTGTAAGAGCCACATGGTGGGGAAGCTGCACATGTGACATCTGACAGTATTGCTGCCTAAGCAGGACAATGACACCAGGTAACAAACACGGCAACATAGATAAAGGAAATCTCACAAAGCCCCACCCCTAGATAAAGAGCCATGGGCAGTTAACATCTGCTGAGAGAGGAAAAGCCAGTCTTCTCCAGGGAGGAGCTTCCTAATTTGTTATCCAATCCTGTATTCAGCCCTAAAACCATAGCCATAAAAGTGACACTAAATGGACTCAGCAGATTGCATGTATGTATATTATGTACTATAATAATAAAGAAAAAGAGGCCATTAAATTTGAGAGAGATGAGGAGACAGGAGGATTTGGGGAAGACAAGGGAGGAAATAATATATAGTACTCAAAAATAAAATTCTCAAAAAATAAAAATTTGAAAAGATTAACCATAAAATTATGTGTGTTTTATATGTGTAAACATATTAGATATATGGATCATGTTATAAACATATATGAGGTTTATATTTAGGAAATACATGGTTCATATATGTGTTTATATAATACATGGTTTATATGTGATACATAATATATGGTTCATATGTGAATATATAGGGTTTATATATAAATTTATGCTACATGGTTTACACTTATGAACTCATATATAACATACAAATAAAAAATGACAATGTGAGTTCATATTTTTATGACAAAATAAAAACTTGTATACTTTGCACTCAGCATCATGGTGCTAAGCCAACAGATTCACAGAGTATTGGTTGAATGAATTATCAAATAGTGATGTAATAGAGACTGAACAATCAGTAGGGTGGATGGATGATAGATGGATGGACAGATGGGCAGGCGGGTGGATAACAGATGGATAGATAAACAGGAAGGTAGACAGGTAGGTAGACCGTCAACCAGACAGGGATTTGTCATCCTTAACACAGCTGAGTCAGTAGTTACCACTCCTCCTGAAAGGAAGAGTTAGTTTTTGAAAATGCACCAAGCCCTTTTAGATGGATAGCCCTCTGGTACCCCAGGTTAGCCTGTTAACACTTTCTCCCTCATATCCTGCAAACCCATATCCTTACACACCAGGTCCTGGCTCAGTCTCTGTTGATGTGAGGTCTTTCCTCAAACTATCCTAGATGAATACTTCAGCTGGAATATTCTTTATCATGGTGCTGAGTGAGGAATGAATGAACTATTCAAGACCAGTGCCTCTTTTGCTCTCTAATAAACCCCAATTTCCCAAACTATAGTTAAAAGGGTAATATTAGTGCACAAACAATGTATGCCATTCCCTGATGGACTCTCCCCTCTAAATCCACATCAATAGACGTCTGACAATAGGCAAAATCTCAATAGGAGTTCAGCAGATGAAATGAACAGAGCACACTGCTGCGGACTGAAGCATTTTCTAGCCTGTGTAATTGCAGCCACCGGTGTGTAAAAGCCCCCATCCGATTACAGGATTTGTTGGATGTAAATTGCAGACTAAATGGTTGGTAGCACCTTTCAGCTCTGCAATGCTGGAAATTACTTTTTTAATAGGAAATTAGATTAATAATATTTTAGTCAACAAAAATGCAGAAAAGTTCTGCCTAAAGATGAGAAAATTATTCATGCAAAAAGACATTTAGAATCAAGGGTGAACAACTGTCAACATCTCTGAATGGTTATCCACCAAAGAATTTCTTTATACCTCTCCTGACTGAAGTTCAGGGCAGGAAAAATTATTGTCTTTATAGTCTTTTCACAAGATTCTACCACAGTGAGCAAGCATTCCAAATTAGGGCTGCTCTGCCCCTCCTTATAGTACAGTCTGGGGTCAGGAGGGAGCTTAACCAGGTCCAGGCTACAGGATAGCTCTCATTGAAGAGAACAGCATGAGGTACAAGATCTTAGAAGGAACACTATAACGAAAGGCCCTGGAGTATCAGCTACTGGCAGAGAAATGCCACCAAGGATGAAAATCCCAGCGTGCAGATCACCCACAGGACAATACTGAATATGATTAAACAATTGCCTTTGTGCTAGAATGAAGTATCCTTTGGGTACATGCACATGAGTGAAATAGCTGAATCTTGAGGGAAATTGATTTTTAACCTTTGAGGTTGATAGATTTCTCTTCCTGGGGAACCACCACACTGATTTCCATAGTGGCTATGTAAGTTAGTAGTCCTGCTGGCAATGAGTGGTACACTAACTCCATATCTCTACCCACATGTGCTGTCATTTCTTTATTGATCTGAGCCATTCCAATGAGTGTAAAGTGAAATCTCAAAATAAGTTTGATTTGCAATTCCTTGAGCTGACTGTAAGAAGGCATTGGAGGCTTGGGGAGGGGGTCTTAGGGTGAAGCAATTTATAAATATCTTTAGGTCCATTTGCTTTATGATGTCAGTTGGCTTCAGCATTTCTCTGTTTAGTTTTCGTTTGGATTCTATTGCTAAGAGTAGGTTATTGAACTCTCCATATTCACGTGATTTAAACTGTAGTAGTGTTTTATTTATAAACCTGAGTACCCTTGTGTTTGGCACATAAATGTTTAGAATTCCATTGTCCTCTTGCTGGATTTCTTTTTTGATGACTATGTAGTGTTCTTCCTTATCTCTTCTGAGTAGTTTTGGTCTGAAGTTTATTTTGTTAAATATTAAAATGGCAACACCACTTCCTTCTACCCTGAAGTGGTGTCGATCCATGATGTTAAAGTGTGTTACTTAAATGGAGCAGGAGAATGAATTCTGGTTTTGCATCCATTATTTTGGTCTGTGTTGCGGGAGATTTGTTCACAGTCACCCTAAGGTTGCCAATAAAGTTAGAACTTGAGTCAGAAGGTAGAGTTCACATTCAACTGGCCAGAATAAACCATAGGGTTTTTGGCTGACCCAGATTAGGTTAGAGAGACATGAGAAGGAATAGGAGGGTCTTAGATTTGCATTGGATCTAGGAAGGCAGAGAGGAGGTTAGCTAATTGCTCCATCACACTGTGGATCTATCAGGTTTCTAACCCAATATCTGACTCCTGAGTTTTTATTGATATAAGAGTAAATTATGTAAATGCTTCAAGTCTGTGTCTTTTTGAGGGGGAATTGAGACCAGTGATGTTACTGAGTTATCAATGAGCAATGCTTCTTGTTTTCTATTATTTTGTTGTGGTGATATGTGTTTCTCTCTTTCAGTTTTCTGGTCTGGGACTATTTATTCCCTGTATTTTCTTGGGTGTAGTTAACATCTTTAGGTTAAAGTTTTCCTTCTAGCACTTTCTATAGGGCTGAATTTGTAGACAGACAACTGCTTAAATTTTATCATGGATTTTTTTATTTTATCATTTTTTTCTCTCTCTCGATAGTGATTGAAAGTTTTGCTAGGTATAGTACTCTGGGTCAGCATATGTGGTCTCTTAAAGTCTGTAGAACATTTCTCAGGCCCTTCTGGCTTTTAGAATCTCCATTGAGAAGTCAGATGTTGCTTTTTTTTTTCTTTGAAGCTTTTAATATTCCTGCTTTGTTCTGTAGTTCTATATTTTGATTATTATGTGCCAAGAGAAATTTCATGTTGATGTTCTGGATACTTCTTATACCTTGATAGGCATCTCCTTTTAAGGTTAGGGAAATTTTCTTCTAGGCTTTTGTTGATGGTATTTTTTGTGCCTTTAACCTGGGTTTCTTCTCCTTCCTCTGTTTCTATTATTCTTAGATTTGGTCTTTCCACAATGTCCCCAGTTTTCTGGATGTTTGTGTCTGGAGTTTTTTAGATTCAACATTTTCTTTCACTGAGATATCTACTTCTTCCATCATGTCTTCAGTGCCTGCGATTCTCTTGTCCATCTTTTCTATTCTGTTGCGAGGCTTGCCTGTGCAGTTCCTGTTTGAGTTCCTACATTTCCAGATGTCCCTTAGTTTGGTTTTTCTTTATTGATTCTATTTTCATTTTCAAGTCTTAAACTGTTTCATTCATTTCTATCTCTTGTTTGTGTTTTCATAGACTTCTTTAAGGGATTTATCCATTTCCTTTCTAAGGATTTCTATCATATCCATAAAGGCTATTTTAATGTCTTTGTCTTGTGCTTCAGCTATGTTGCAAGTCTGAGGGCATGCTGTGGTAGGGGTGATGGGCTTCAGTGAAAACATATTGTCCTGCCTGTTACTAATTGTGTTTCTCTGCTAGCATCTAAATATCTGTATTTTGGATTATTATCATCTTAGGTGCTGATATCTGGTCTTGTCTTTGTTGGGTTGATGTTTTGTTTCTTGATTTCTGTTTCCCTCTCTGGTTCTTAGAAGAGTATGGTGGCTGTGTGCCATCTGGTAGAAAATTCTTATGGGATCCTTACCAGGTGTGGCCACTAAAGTTTCCAGGGGAAATGTGTTTCTAGGTATTTGAAGTTGACACATAGGAATGGGGATGGACTGAGGGTGAGATGAGAGGGTTCACAGAAGAGAAGAAAGCATAATGTTCCACCAGGACCTGCTCAGTCCCTTGGAACTGAGACAGAGAGTGACAGAAAGGCCACAATAGGCAGTCTGCTACAGGAAGGGATTGGGGGGATGGATGGATGATTGCTTTTCTGTCAAGCTTGGCTGATGGGTTCCCAGGGAATGCTTGCTGGAGTCAGGGGCTGGCATAACAAGATGAGTTGGGAGGATGGTTGTCGGAGGAGATCTACGTGGTCAGCTGGAGATGGGGATAAGGAGGTAGGGGAGGTAGCAGCATGCGGTCTGCTACAGAGTTGGGAGTGGGACTGGATTTGGAAGAGAAGAGGAAGAGGTAAAGACCCACAATTGGCTACCCACTTCCTTGCTGGAGTGGCCTGCAGGCTCCCAGGGAGTACATGCTGGATTGGGGGGCTGTTCTCGAGTTGAAAATGAAGCTGGGGGACTGGCTCTAGAGGAGGGGAGATCAGCAGTTAGTTTACCTGTTTTCCTGGTCAGGATTGGCACCCCACTTTCTAACAGATATGATTGCTCCAGGCTATATCCTCATATCTAAAGATTCTGAGCTAGAATCCAAAAATAAGAAAGACCATGTGGCATCCATCTTTCTGAGTCAGTGTTACCTCACTCGATGTAACATTTCTGGTTCCATCAATTTACCTGAAAATTTTATGATTTCATTTCTCCTTACAGTTGAATAGAATTCCATTGTGTATATGCGCCACATTTTCATCATCCATTTATTAGCTGAAGGTCATGTAGGTTGTTTCCATTTCTTAGCTATTGTGAACGGAGTGGCAATAATGTGGCTTCGCAAAATGTGTGGTGGAGTAGGATGCTGAGTCCTTTGCATATAGGTCAATGAGTGGTATAGCTGGATCATATGGCAGATCTATTTTTTGCTTTTTGAGAGTTCTCCACACTGTTTTCCATAGCCACCTATGTGAATAAAGTACTTGTCAGGTTTGCAAAGGTAATGCTATTACCCACCAAGTGGTCCCCTTGGCCTGACCCACACTGTGTTACTATAGGAAACTATATAGGAAATAGAGCATTGAGTGTGTGGATTGGTTTACTCACACACTGTTCAGCACTAGCAGTGGTTTTGGGTGGGGTCTTCAGACAAACTCCATAAGGATGAAAATGGCTCCTATAAATCCAGACCAAAAGGAAAATGTGGCCTCATGGGAAGTGCTTCATATTCTGGCCCTTTTCCAAAATTGCTGATAGTGGAGACCTAGTTAGAGAATTCCTAGCAACAGGAGGCAAAGATAACACAGATCATCCAGAATCAGCCAGAAAAGGGGGCTTTTCCTTAGCTGGACACTTATTTTCCAAGGCACACCACAGAGAAAGGGAAGATGGCTGTATCTTGTGCTCCTGGTGGTGAATCCCCTTCAGCTTAGAATTCACACTCATATATCTGGGGCCTCGGAACAGATGGAGTCAGGCTGAGCTGGGAGAGTTAATGTCCCTGTGGCAAGCAAGTCATCCAGTTTTTAAAAAATGAGTTATGAGTTTGCTTCAGCAGTTTGAGAATAAAGTCCTCCTGGCAGGAACCAGGACTGGTAGGCTGGCATCTGCTCAGTGCCTGGTCCGTGACAGTGCCTGCCTATCCAATGCCTGATCTCTGATTGACACTTATCAACTTCATTGTCATCACCCTGTTTTGAATCCCTTGTTATCCTTTTATACATTTCCCACCCTCTCTCATCCTCTGCATGAAATGTCAAGCTCCTCTGTACCTCAACATCTTGCAAGGCCTCTGTGCTAGCTAGTTTTACATCAACTAGACACAAGCTAGAGTTATCTGGAAGGGAAAAATAAGAAAATGCTTCCATAAAATCTGGCTATAGCACATTTTCTTAGTAAGATCAATGGTGGAGGGCCCAGCCCACCGTGGGAGGTGCCATCCTTGGGCTGATCGTCCTGGATTCTATAAGGAAGAGGCTTGAGGAGCAAGCCAGTAAGCAGCACCCCTCAGGGCCTCCACATCAGTTCCTGTCTCCAGGTTCCTGCCCTGTTTGAGTTCCTGTCCTGACTTCCTTCAATGATGAACTGTGATCTGAAAGTGTAAGCCTAGGATAGCCTCTTTCTCTGACCTTGGAATTCATACCATACCTTGCCTGCAAACCTCGACTCTGGAGCTCAAGCAACAATTGTTTCCTTTTGTTTATTTGTTTGTTTGTTTGTTTGGGGAGTTGTTGTTTTTCTTTTCTTTTTTTCTTCCATGTTGAAAATTAAGTTCTCTTCTAAACACTGGCTTTTTGAGAACAAATGTTATGTCCAAAATGTATTTAAATGTGCCACAGAGGATTCTGGGAGATATTTCAGTTAATAAAGTGTTTTCCTTGCAAATCTGGGAACTTGAGTTTGATCCCCAAAACCTGTAAAAATTAAAAAGCTGTGTGTCTTAGTTAGGGTTGCTGTTGCTGCAATGAAGCACTTTGACCAGTAAGAAAGGTGGAAAATAAAGGATTTATTTGTTTTAAATTACATATTACTGTCTATCATCAAAGGAAGTCAAGACAAGAACTCAAACAAGGCAAAAAACCTAGAGGCAGAAGCTGATGCACTTAAGGGCTTGCTTCACATGGCTTGCTCAGCCTGCTTTCTTATAGAACCAGCCCAGGGATAGCACCACCCACAATGGACTGGGCCCTCACCCATCAATCACTATTTAAGAAAGTGCCCTAAAGGCTTGCCTACAGGTCAATCTTAGGCATTTCTTAATTGAGGTTCCCTCATGTCAAATAACTTTAGTTTGTCTCTAGATGGCATAAAACTATCCAGCACACTGAGCATATTTACTTGTAATCTTAGAACAGAGGAGGCAAAGACAGGAGAAGCTAGCTAGCCAGCCTAACCTACTGGGGCACTACCAGGTCAGGCCTGTGAGAGAATTGGTCTCACAAAGAAAAACAAGTGAAAGATTCATAAGGAACACACTCAATGTTGTCCTCTGTCTCTCACACACACACAAACACACACACACACACACACACACACATACAGGAACACATACAAAACATTCTGTGCATGCCACAGTACCAGCTTAACACATGCTGACAGTAACTAAGTGTCAGCCCTCAACCTCAGTGAGCTGGTTCTGTCATGCTGCCTCTCTCAGCTGCTGAGGGGTGAGAAATTAAAGATGGAGGATCTGAGAGCCTTCCGAAGAGTCTCCACTACTTAAAACTAATAAGTGAAGAAGATCTCAAGGAAGTCATTGCAAACAAATCACAGTAAGAGCAAATTGAAGAGGAAAGGGTTTATTTAGCTTACAGTCATCTTCAGAGAAGCTTCCTGCACCACACAGGAGCAGATGCAGAAACCCACAGCCAATCATGAGAGAGAGAGAGAGAGAGAGAGACAGACAGACAGACAGACAGACAGACAGAGACTCTTCTTGAAACATACAGCTCTAAATGGGATATCTCCATCAAAATCTTCCCTTCAGAGCTCAGAAAGAGGAGGAAGAAAGTGGGGTGGTGGACAAGGCCCTCTGAATCCACTAAGCAAGGCTCGTATGAACATGAACACATAGAGACTGAGGCAAGTATGGAGCCTACCAGGTCTGCACCAGATCCTCTGTATATATTATTATAGCTTTCAGCCTAGTATTTTTATGAGAACTCCTACTCCTGAGTGTGTGAAGAAATAGGTCTCTGATTCATGTGCCTGATCTTGGGGCTCCTTTCCTTTGGTTGGACTGCCTTGTTCAGGTTTAATGTGATGTTTTTGCTTTATCTTATTATATTTTATTTTGTCATATTTGGTTGGTGTCTCTTAGAAACCTATTCTTTTCTAATGAGAGACAGAAAGAGATCTGGAGGGGAGGGTAGATAGGGAGGAACTGGAAAACATAGAGGGAGAGAAACTGAAATCAAGATCTAGTGTATAAAAAAAAATCTAACGTCAATAAAAGGGGAAAAATTTAAAAATAGGTAAATTATTTAAAAGTCACACACATACACAGAAAGAAAGAACACAGAGTAGTTAAATACAGACACACTGTAGGATGTTTGTCTCCAGTTCATCTCAGGCTCAGAACATCTTGCATCCATGCTGGAATCCCACATACCAATATTTCCAGAATTATGGCCTTGACACCTACAGAATAAATGGAGGTGGGTCTGGGAAGAATTGGAGGAAGGGTAAATATTATCAAAAACATTGTACAACATTCTTAAAGAACTAATTACAAAAGTATTAAAAAAAAAGAATTGGTGGCTTTATGATCAAGAACTGCTCAATAACACCACCAGCTAGAGACTAAACCTTAACATGGGAGCCTTTGATGGACATTCCATTCCAAACCACAGCAGAGGGGAAGTTTGCAGACAGACCACCATAGGACAAAAGGCTGAGTATGAGTCATAACATGGGAAGTTTGCATTTAGACTTCAATGGGAGGAAAGGATGAACAATAAATGTGGGTCATAGAAATTCTGAAATCAGGGCTAAAGGCATCGCCATCTTAGCATGGACAATGAGAATCTGTAAAACTCTTGAACTACAGAACCTTGGCAATAGCTCTGAGAAAGGTTGGAAATATCCCAGATTGGAAACTTCACAGATATCTGGCATCACTGGTGCTGAATGTCCTGAAAAGTTACTCCTTGATCATAAAATGGCCTGGTCTTGACCGAATGGGTCCTGGGCCTAATTGGGGACAGGACAACTGTGTCCCTTGGTCCTACTCTTGGACATTCCTCATGCTCAGCTAAGCATTGCTATGCACACTTCCACAGAGGCAACCCTGCTTGCTGCAAAAGCAAAACAGAAACAGGCTCAAAAGAATCACTGGAGAGTTCTTGCAACATCTGTGCAAGCTGAGCAGTGGGTAAATATTCTCCTACCTGGGACCATATTCTCAGCGAGCTGCAGGATCAGGCAAATTAAAGAATGAATAGACTTAATAGGTTTTTTTATTGTGTCTCCCTAGACAGTAGCCAACTGTTCCCCACAGCATGAAATTAAATTACTCTAAAACACAAAGCCATCCCAAGAAACCCAGAAATCTTAATAATTTAAAGAACTTAAAGATAATAATGAGCTTAAAAAACAAATGATGATTTTGAAGTTATTTATGCAACTGCTGTTGAAACACATCAAGAAATTCCCTCAGAAGCTTAGCAAATATAGAAAGGAATTAAAATAAATATCTTGATGACGTCCCCATAATCCTCAGGGTACAATGGAGCTATTGGTCATGGCTGGGTCTAGCTAGCAGAGAATCCTCCTGAGGACAGGAGAGGTGGGCTTCATTTATGCAGTAGGATTCAACTCCACAACTCTGGAAACTGGGATGTGGGGGTGGGGGGGTCAGGAGGCTTCGTGCCTGAGATGAGGTAGAGATAAATGTCCTCCAGTGTGTCTGAGCCTAAGACTTCAAGAACAGGGAGGAGGTTCCAAGCAAGGAGGCCAATGGACAAGAAGATAAATAATAGTACGACGGTGACTCTTTCTCTAGTACATGGTTTCTGAATAACCCTGTACTTTCTCTCCTAAGCCTCGTGGACAGGTTCTCATAAAATACATGGAGTGGAAACAGTGACAACATACACTTAAGGACAACACGTATGCCCTAAGCCAGACGTGTCTAATCTACAGCTTGTGGAACTGTGTGTCTCCCAGGATAGCCATGGCTGCAGCCCAACACAGCTATAGATAATAACATATCACAGTGCCAAAGACTGGACACGCCTGGAAACAATGCCCTTATCAGGCAATCCTCTTAACACTAAGATCTTGCTATTCTAGCCAACTCACAAATGAAGGCATTGTACAGGAAGTTGAAGAAGCCCAGGTCATTAACTCCAGAGCCTGTGCCTTTAGAAACTGCATTAAATTGTGTCATGAGCTAGGCTAGAGGCAAACACGTGCAAGTGATGCAGGGAGGGATGTGAGGTTGAAGGCCTCAGGAAAACAGGATCTTAGATGTTGTTTGTACTGGTGAGGTTTTGTGTCAACTTGATGCAAACTAGAGGTACCTGGGAAATTCTCAACTGAGAAATAGCCTCCATCGATTGGATTAGGGGCATATCTGTAGGCCATTTTCTTGATTACTGAGTGACATGAGAGGGCCCAGCTCACCGAGGGCAGGCAGTGTCATCTCTGGCGGTTGTATAAGAAAGCGGCTGAACAAGTCAAGGAAAGTCAGTCAGCAGTGTTCCTCCATGGTTTTTGATTCAGTTCCTGCCTCCAGGCTTCTGCTTGCCTTCCCACTCTGACTTCCCTCAAAGATAGGCTGTGACATGAAAGTGTAAGATAAGATAAATCCTTTCTTCTCCTAGTTGCCTTTGGTCACAGTGCTTCTCACAGTAATAGAAAGTGATCCTGGACAGAAATTTGTATCAGACAGTGGGATGTTGTTGTAATGGATGGACCATGTTTGATGGGGGATAGTGAGAGGATTTTGGAGACAAGGCTTTTGAGTGCCTAGAATTGAACAAGCTGTTATAGGAACATGCAAGACAGAAATGCTGGGAAAGATACAGACGATAGGTGCCCAGCTTGTGAAATTTCCAAGAGAAGCAAAAGCTATCAGGACCATTTATTTGATATTTTGAATTCAGAGTTTATGGATATGAAAACTTTTTCTTACTGGGACAATTGACTCTGGTCAACTGGGGCTGAAGAATCATCTGTGATTGGTTAATAAGAAACCAGTGTCACTGAGGTGAAATTTTCTAAGGAGTATTTCTTCAGGGCCGACGCTCCTCAGAGGGAGCCAAGGATGAATCTCAAACTGGCAGCTGATTTGATAATGTGTAAGCATTTCCCATGTGGAATTTGTTTGGGCTTTATGAAAGCTGCAGGATTTAGAGTATCATGGGATACAACTGAGGCTTGGCATTAAGAGAGGTAAAGATAAAGCCTGAGTTACAGTGGAGACCCAGGATTGAAGAGGTTGTGGAGAGAAGAAGCTGAGATTTACTACCTTGCTTCAAGATGGGAGTCCAAAGAGAGGCCAAGAGAGCATTGATGAAGCTGCAGCCTCAGCACCACAATGGAGACCACAGCATATTGAAAGCATGGGAACTGTAAGGTGGCCACCAACAATAATGGCAGGTGTGGAGCAGGGCAAGCCTGAGCCTACAAGACAAGATATGTATGCTGTGGAGGGCAAAGCCAGAGAAATGGAGCTGACTAAGTTTTCAGGAATCTAGGGGATCCTGAGTGAGCCCCAAATGTAGGACACTTAGCTGCAGAATTTGACTATACTGCTGGAAGCTGACTTTGCTTTGCTTCGACTGTAATCACACTGGTTCATCCCTCTTAGAATAAGAAAGTATAAGTGTTACTTATTTGTTTTACAGAAACCAACAGTTTAGAGATTTTGGATTTTTAAAGTGTTTTTTAAGATGGTGGAATTTTGAAAATCATGCTATATTTTATATGGTGGTGTTAACATGAGATCTTGGAAATAAGCAAGACGGAAAAGATTATGGTTTAATAGGGATATATTTGTGTATCACGTTGACAAGGAGTCAAATATACTGGTAAGTTTTTATTAACTTGACAGAAACTAGAATCAGCTGGGAAGAAGGAATCTTGACCGAGAATTGCCTCCATCAGATTGGCCTCTTGGCATGCCTGTAGAGCATTTTCTTGATTCATGACTGATGTGAGAGAACCTACCCCACAGTGGATAGTGGCACACCTGGGCAGGAAGTCCTGCATTGTCAAAGAAAGCAAGCTGAGGAAGTAATGGAGAGGAAGCCTGTGAGCAGCACTCTTCCACAGCACAGGTTCCAGCCCTGCCTGAGTTCCTGTCTCGTGTCCCCTCAGTGATGGGCTGTGACACAGAAGTGTAAGCTGAAATAACCCTTATCTCCCCAGGTTGCTTTTGATCATGGCATTTACCATAGCAAACTAGCACATAGGTTTTGGTGAACCACCACAGGCCCTAGCACTAGAAGCAGGGGATCCAAAGGCTACAGACAGGAGTACGAACAGAGCAGAGTGACCTCAGGATAAATGAGCAAGTTCCGAAAATCCGGGGTCTAGGAATGTATAACATGCCACCGGCAGAAGAGGTCATTCAGGACGGGAATAGGACAGAGGGAGCAAAGGGCGGTCTCCAAAGCCACTGTTCCAGGGATGATAGAGAAGGGACTGCAAAGCCAAAACCAAGGAGCAGCAGAAATTCCAACCCCTCCTCCTACAAGAATGTGCTGCAAATTTCTCTGCTTTGAACTCACACTTTTCATGTCTCCCTCCCTCCTGCCCTCCCTCCCGCCCTCCCGCC
>PVIH01029613.1:0-13372 GCA_004025045.1 Sigmodon hispidus
CATTACAGGATCCCATAGGACATCCCCTTCAAACATTACAGGATCCCATAGGACATCCCTTTCAGACATTATAGGATCCCATAGAGCATCCCCTTCAGACATTACAGGATCCCATAGGGCATCCCCTTCAGACATTACAGGATCCCATAGAGCATCCCCTCCAGACATTACAGGATCCCATAGGGCATCCCCTCCAGACATTACAGGATCCCATAGAGCATCCCCTCCAGACATTACAGGATCCCATAGGACATCCCCTCCAGACATTACAGGATCCCATAGGGCATCCCCTCCAGACATTACAGGATCCCATAGAGCATCCCCTCTAGACATTACAGGCTATTGCCATTGATCTTGGTTACCCTTCAGAACTTGTTGGTAAGATCGTTTTGCTGAAGAAACTGCATACTTGAGTCACAAGATGTGAAGACATTAATCATACCTGGTCCTGTGCTTCGGCCACTGCTTCCCCTGCTGCTGCTGCTTTCTCTCCTCCTCTCCCTCCTTCTCCTCCTCTTCCTCCTTCTCCTCCTCTTCCTCCTTCTTTCTCTCCTTCTCTTCCTCCTTTTCTCCCTCTCCCTTTTCCTCTCTCCTTTTCCTTCTTTCCCTCCTCCTCTTCCTTCTTCTCCTACTCCTTCTCTTCTTCCTCCTCCTCTTTTTCTTCTTGATAGTGTCTATTATCTGGAAGAAGTGTCATCTTTCCATCCCCTGTTATAGCATAACCCTACTTAAACTCTTTTACTATATGTCTGTGTTTTGGGAACTTCTATATAGTTGGTTTCCATATGATATTTTCAATGGTCTTTAGCATGAATCATACCTTCTCCACACTCCTTCCTCTACCCCTCCTTCCTATTTCCCACCCCACTTAATCCTTGCTCCGTCACTGTTATTTCTCTATATCATCTATATTCTAGCCCCTATTGCTTGAATTCACTCTATGATTTTTTTTTTTAATGTAAACACACCTAGTAATAAAGCTCACTGTTAGAATTGCCCTGGAGGTATCCCACAGGTTCTGATAGGTTGCACTCATGGTTATTTGATTCTAGGAACTCTTTAATTTCTTCAGTGATACACTAGTCATTTGAAAGTGTATTGGGGCTGGAGAGATGGCTCAGCGGTTAAGAGCACCGTCTGGTCTTCCAGAGGACCCGGGTTCGATTCCCAGCACCCACATGGCAGCTCACAACTGTCTGTAGTTCCAGTTCCAGGCAAACACTGAGGCAAATAAATAAATAAATAAATAAATAAGTGTTTTTTTTTTTTTTTAAAAAGAAAGTGTATTATTCAGTCTAGACATGTATTTGTATTTTTTAAAAATTTTCTTGCTATTTGAGTTATAGTTGCAACACACAATGATCTAATAAGATATCTGATTATTTTAAGTACTTTGTATTTGTTAAGGCTTGATTTGCTGCCCAGAATGTGATCTATTTTTTTGCATGAATTCTATTTGATCTTAAAATAAAAACCTGGAGCCAGATATTGGGAAAAGCTGAAATACCAGAGAGATAGAAAAACAAACCACAGCTACTTCTCACCTGTTCGGATGTGTCTCCATGAATCCTTAGACCACAAGTCTCTCTATCCTCAGTGGAAAGGGAAGAGGCAGGCCAAGGAAGAAGTCCTCCTTCAACCTCATTCCCTCCACTCCAGGTATTACTTCCTTGTCAACTTTCCTAGTGCTAGGATTAAAGGCGGTTGCTATCATCACCTGACTCTGTTTGGTTTTGAGCTCACAGAGATCCAGAAGATCTCTGCCTCCCTAGTGACAGGATCACCCCTCCCTGCCCTTTACAACTTGGCTCTGTTCTCTGATATTTCAGACTATTTTTATTAATTAAATTATTAAATATCACCACAAAAATAGTCCCATGGGTTGTTGATATAATAAATATGTGTTGTTTCTGTTGGAATATTCTGTAGACATCTATTAAACCCATGGGCATTATGGTGGAATTTAACTCTGAGATTTCTTTGTTGATTTTTAGTTTGGGTGACCTATCCAGAGAGAGTGGAGTATTGAGATCACTCACTGTTATTGTTCTAAGATATCTTTGGCACTTTCTATATATTGTTGCTTACTTATGCAACTAGAGCTCCTAACATTTGGTTACATATTTACAGTGATCATGTATGCTTCATGAATTTTTCTCTTTGTTGATATGTAGTGGCCTTCTTTCCCTCTGCTGACTAGCATGGATTGCATCCCACTCTAACTGGTTGCAGTACAGTTACTCCGTCTTAATGGTTATCTCCATTTACTTAGTAAATTGCTTTCCATCCTTTGAATCTCCATTTGTGACTGACTTTACCAGCAAGGCTTGCTTCTTAGAGGCAACACAAGGATGGGGTATCTTTTTTTTTTTTTGATAACCACAAATCAACTCTTTATTAGATAATAAAACATGATGAGCTATACATATGTACATATTTAAAGTTACATGCATCTTTAAATGCCCACCAATTTTTAATTTGGTCCGTTATCTTTAACTATTACCTTTTAAGAAATATTTTTTAGCAATAATAAATAATTTAATGGCAAAGAGATTTGTTTAAAAATGTTGTATATTTGTGTAATGTAGCTATAGGTTTTAAAGCCATCACAAACATAAAAATTAGAAGACATCTTTGTGGGATCTACATTTCTTCATTTTTATATGGTAAATAAGATGAAGTTAGAGCCTTGCACAACAGACATTTAAAACAAAGCTGTCTTATTGATGCTCAAATAAGGTTACATGAAATATTACATCAGATAGTATTGTTTTATTTCCTGATTGTAGATATATTTTCATGAAAGAATAATGGAAAACAGGCAATATTGAATAATAAATCCAATTTCAAAATAAATATAATATTGCTGTTCCTTCCATTTTTTCCATGTTTTTACAGACAGTTGTGAGCTATCGCTTGAGTATTTGGGAATCAAAGTCAGGCTCTGAGGATGGGAAGCAAATGCTCCTATGTGTTGAGCCATTTGTTTAGCCACATGAACTTCAGAGCAGTAAGGTATTATAGGGTAAATCTGAGTTAGTCTTTACCTCAGCCCTGGGATATATTAATAAGAAAAACAAGGTTAATTCATTAATATCATCATTAAATTACTTAGACATATATGTGAAAACGTTTTTAAACTCTATTGTTAACAAAAAATGAGTAAAGAGCATAAAAATAATCAGAACTGTAGCTGATAATACATAATTTTAAAAAATTGCTTACTGCTTTAAATAAAATGATATTCTAATAATATTAAAGTTTATTCTCTTACTGTCCACTTCTCCCGGATGGACTATCTTTTTAAGCCAGTCAGATGCTATATGTCTTTTTATAGTAAATGTAAACTATTTGCCTTTAAAATCACTATAGAGAGAGGCTCACCGATACCTGTGATGCTTTCCTGGCTGTTTTTTTCCCCTCTATTCCCGATTAGTATTAGTTAGGGTTTTCTTTTTTTTTTTTTTTCTGTATTGAATGTGTTGGATTCTTTTTTTGCTCTCCTTTGTTCAGCATCTCTCGCATGAAATTTATGCCTTCCTGTGCTTTAGTGATTAAAACGATCTTTATTCCTCCTCTGTGGATAATATTTCCTCCAGTTCCTTCCGCAGTGCTTGGTGGCCACAAACTCCTGCAGTTTGTGCTTCTCTTTAAAGACCCTTATTTCTCTGTCAATATTAAATGATAGCTTTGCTGCCAAAGCACTATTGGGTGGCAGTTATTTACTTTCAGGGTTTGAAATATGTCCTTCCAGGCTCTGATGAATTTATGGTTTGTTGATGAGAGATTTGGTGAGTTTCTGCCTCTGTAGGCTATTTGGACTTCCACACCTACCTATATTGTTTATTTGCTTTGTATTTTTGACATCCTAACTATAATATACCGCATAGAGGTTTTTATCTGGTTATGCTTATTTAGAATTCTAAGTGCTCATGTTTGGGTGTCTGTTTCTTTCACTTGATTTGGAATATTCTTTTTTTTTTTTCATAACTTCATTGAACAGATTCTCTGTGCTTTTTTCTGAATCCCGTGAACTTTTAGGTTTGGTCTCTTGATCACATTCTAGGATTTTGGGATGCTGTCATTATACACAATCATTTTTTCCTAATGGATACTAAATTAAACATCTGATCACCTTGCTTTCCATCTCTGATACTCTTTCTTTTGCTGCTTGAGGCCACTGGTGATGCTTTCCATTGGGTATTCACTTCCAAAATATGACTATTGTTGTTAATTATCTCATTCAATTGCTCTGTATGTGTGTATTTGTATGTGTGTGTATGTATATGTGTATGGCATTGCTAACTTTTAAAATTTGTATTGCTGATTTTCTTGTCCATTTGCTAGGCTTTTCTTCTGATTGCTGATTTCTCACTTTAGTTTCTAGATAGAATTCCTCAATCTGCTTGTGTCTATTTTTGGAAAATGAATATTTAAATGAATATTGAAATCTTCATCCAGCGTTTTACCTGTTTCAGTGTCTTTGACTTTGATAGTTGGAAGCTATGATTTTGCAGGAGATCTGTGCTTGTTCATATTTCTTACATTAGCCAAATGCAAATGTTCTGTGTTGTGATCTGAACATGTGCTGGTTCATATTTCTCCCCTGGGTTTTTAGGACGGTGATTAGAGAGCTTCCTACTTTTAAAGGCTCAATCTCCAGTACCACTTCTGTATGAGGAAACCAACTGTCTAGTTATGACACCATCAAACTATATAAGATACAAACATGTACACAGAACTACTGTAGTATACACGTTCATAACCAATGATCACAGAATCAGAAGTAGAAATACCACTGAAGGAAACTCTATAAGGCAAAAATAACATGAGTACACACACTTAATTAAAAAGAAAGAAAAAATTAAGAAATGAAAATACACAAGATTATGCAGGTGAATAAAAGATAACATAGCAAGTAGAAGCTACAGTGTCATCAAATCATGATGGATGGGCTCTAAATAAGCAATTATATGGAAGTGAAAGAAAAGAGAAAGGTGTGGGAGCAGTTTCTTCCTGGTATTTTAAAAAGTGGGCACTGTTGAAACAACTTACATACAAGGGGGCATCTCTGTTGACCTTCAGACTCAGTTTGCCTTTGGGTCAGGCTATTTCTGACTTTGCATTAGCCAAGTGTCAGATGTCTGCCAGAATTATTTTCATAGTTGATCCTTTCCTTCTTTGTGTATTAGGAGCTTCTGCTGGCTTCCCTTGATTTTCAAATTCTGTGGGCTTGGTAGATCCCCTCACACATCCAACAATGCCATGCCCTGTTTTGGCTGTGAGGTGTTCTCCAGGTGTATTGGGAATGTATAGAGCAAGTGGAGCCCCAAGATGGGAACAGGCAGAAGACCCTGTGCATTTCAAGGCCTTTCTGGGTGGTTGCTGTTGCATGGATCAGGGGTTTTACTGGGACTTTGGGCTCTCTGGTTCTCAGAATGGAATAATAAATAGGAGGCTCTGGAATGTGTTGCATGAACAGGCCTTAGGTTCAAAGTTTTCAAACTCCAGAGTAATTCTTGTTGATGTATTCCAGTCCTAGCCACAGAGGGTGGGTCTCATTTGTCCTTATATGCTTCTGTTTGAACTCTCCAGTCTTTCTGTCTACCTCAACTGCCTTTTGGGGCTCATCATTATCTGGGGCCTATGGCAGGTTTAGTGTAGGCTCTCCAAATAGTGGCTGTTCTCTCTTCATAGGGTATCAGAGAAACTCTGTTTTAAGACTAGATTCTTTTTCAATATGGCATCCAGTTGGGGCCCTAAGGGTCATACTGCAACTAAATGGGACTTCCATCAGCCACTGACTCAAGAGGAATCTCTAGTTCACCAAAACCAGTAGCTGAGGATCCTGTGGTCTTGTCCTAAGTATAAAAATTCCCAAGTTTTACATTTTTGAAGTAGTTTCTAAAGTCCTTTCTCCCACTAGAAAACTACCTGGCTGAGGCTGAGTTCAGCTTTTTCCCAAGTGGCTTGTCTTGGATTTTTCTCTTTCCCAGTCATCTTTCATTTACTTTGTGAACTTCTGAGGCTTTTTTCTGTGTTTCTCTCTTTGAGCTAAAGCCTTTTCCTCCTTTTCTGAATTTGCCCTTCACTGAGTTATAAAAACAGCCAACAGTCTACCATCTTACCATAAAAGCAGCCCACAGTCTACCCTTTTACCAGGAAGTCCCCAAGAATTGAACAATTTTTAAGATGTAAATTTTACCTGTCCCCCAACCAGATATCTGGGATACATAAGAAAGGAGGCCACACAAGAATCAACAAGGATTTGACTCTCCCAATATTTTTTTAAACTGTACCATTGGGTGGTGGCTCTTGATGCTATCACAGAATTGATTGTAGGTAGTCTGCTGTGTAGTGGGATTATATGTTACATTTTAAATAACTGTCCTGCCTATGGGTTTAATAAAAAGCTGATTGGTCAAAAGGCAGACAGGAAGTATGGGCGGAGCTATCAGGCTAAGAAAACTCTGAGTACAGGAAGAACAAAGAGAGATGCCAGACAGAGAGATCCCAGAGAGAGTCGCCATAGACACAACGAGGAGACGGCAGCAGACACAAAGGGAAGAAACTGAAATGCTGCTCTGGGCTGCACGGCTGAACAAGATGGGTTGAGTTCAGATGAAGGAGTTAGCAAATTATATGCCTGGGCCCTAGGTAAATCAGCGGAAAAATAATATAAGACTGTGTGTGATTATTTGAGGCAAAGTGGGGCTGGGAGTGAAACTAAACCTTTGGTCTAGGCCCAGAAAGTCTGGGCTGGAACCTTTTACAACACTGCTGCCATGAAAGTGAGCAAGACATTCTCTCTTCAGAATATAGACAGGATTCTGGAACAATCAGCTAGTCCAAATCACCAATGCTGTTGAACTTTTACATCACCATGCTTAGTGACTTCTTCATATTTTCTCCTGCAAAGTGAGAAGAGGCTTAGAAAATACTTGGATCACTAGCCTAACTGTAAAGCTGCATAGTTAATGTAATCAATGATTACTGGAAACCACATATAGCAGAAATTATTTTAAACTCTTAATCATGAATTTTTATTAAATTATCATCATTAGGTGTATATGCTCACCCAGAACCATAAATATCAGCTCATTATAGCAACACACAGAAAACTCACCCTCTCTCTGTCTTATCTATGAAGCCCATTAGATGTCTGAGTTTGGTTTTCTATTTTTCTATATAGTCTCACCCTAATATTATCTTCTTTTCTTCACACTTGTTTCTAGTGGATCACAGACTTGTCTTTTGTTTCCTGAGTCCATAATGGTGTAGACACCCACAGTCCTTTCTCCCTTTACCTTTCACTGTCCAAGATTTTATCCCCATAACTTCTTCTGTTCTCATTGACAGTTGAGTCTATAACAAATTATACTATTATAATGTACAGATGTGTTCCTTGTTACATTTAATATAATTTCATTTGTAATTGCTTGCCTAAGTAACCATCATTTATTAAGAACACACTGTTCTGTACTTTGGTAAGGATTATGGATTTAAAAAAATTTATATAGTTTCTACCCATAGCCAGTTGATGATTACTCTTATTCTATATGCTATCTGCAACCTCATGGTGTAGTTTTATTTGGAGATGAAATTGACAAGAGGATCTTTTGGTAAAGTTATTTTTGGGTTAAAGTCAGTTTGAAAGAATAACAAATATCCTAATAGGACACCAAGAAAAGAAAGGACAAATAGAAACAAATACGAGATAAACACAACAGCAGAGCTTAGAATCATGCCATCCTAAGGCAAAGAATATTAGGAGGCACCAGAATTGGGAGGAGGAACTTTCCACTAGAGACTTTAGAAGTATTGAGGCCTGATCATGTTATGATTTAAGGCATCTGCCCAACAGAGTTTTGAGAGACTAAATTAATTCTTTCAAGCTGCCAAGCTTGATATGGGATGTCGTTCTGTACATTGTGAATTATCATTGGATAATAAAGGAAATGTTTTGGCCTATGGTGGAATACAAGCATAGATAAAGGGGAAGGAGGGTAGAGTCACAGAGAGACTCAATCCAGCCACTCAAGAAGCAAGATGTAATGGAGTACAGGTAAGCCACAAGCTATGTAGCAAAATAAGATAAGAATCACGGGTTAGTTTAAGAGTAAGACTTAGCAAGTACTAAGCCTGAGCCATAGACCAAACAGCTTGTAATGAATATAAGACTTTATGTGATTATTTGGGACTACAGGTCTGGACATTGGGACTTTTAATGACAGCTTCAATTTCCTTAAGGGTTATAGGCCTGTTTAGGTAATTAATCTGATCTTCATTTAACTTTGGTAGATAGTACCTGTCTAGAAAGCTGTCCATTTCTTCTAAGTTTTCCATTCTTGTGGAATACAGATTTTTAAAGTATGACCTGATAATTCTCTGGATTTACTGGGGGTCTGTTGTTATGTCCCCCTTTTCATTTCTGATTTTGTTGATTTGAATACTCTTTCTTTGCTTTTTGATTAGTTTGGATAAGTGCTTATCTATTTTGTTGACTTTCTCAAATAACCAACTCTTAGATTCGTTGATTCTTTATATTGTTTGTTTTAATTGTGTTGATTTCAGCTCTAAGTTTGATTATTTCCTGCCGTCTACTTCTAGGTGAGTTTGCTTCTAATTGTTCTAAGGCTTTCAGCTGCGCTGTTAGGTCTCTAGTGTGGGATTTCTCCAGGTTTTTCATATAGGCATCTAGTGCTATGAATTTTCCTCTTAAGACTGCTTTCATTGTGTCCCACAAGTTTGGTATGTTGTGGATTCATTTTCATTAAATTCTAGGAAGACTTTGATTTCTTTCTTAATTTCTTCCTTAACCCAGAGATGGTTCAGCTGAGTGATGTTTAGTTTTCATGAGTTGGTAGGCTTTCTTTGATTTTTGATGTTGTTGAACTCTAACTTTAGGCCGTGGTGGTCTGATATGTGACAAGGGATTATTTTCATCTTTTTGTATCTATTGATATTTGCTTTATAACCAATTATGTGGTCAATTTTGGAGAAAGTTCCATGAGGAGCTGAGAAATATGTATATTCCTTTGCATTTGGGTGGAAGCTTCTGTAGATATCTATTAAATCCATTTGCATCATAACCTCTGTTAGACTCCTTATTTCTCTGTTGAGTCTTTGTCTGGTTGTCCTATCCAGGGTTGAAAGTGGGGTATCAAATATTAACTTAGTTGCCTGTTCAAAAAAAATTTCACACATTTGTTTATATCTTTACTGTACTTTTGTAGATATGATTAACATCTAGAATCGGGGAGAGAGGACATCCTCTCTTATTAGGGTGTGAGAATTGATGTGGGATTGGAGCTTTAGCAGTGTTTCTTTTCCATAGGTAGGTACCTTTATATTAGGAGCATAAATATTCAGGATTGAAATCTCCTCTTGACCAATTTCTCCTGTCATGAATAAGTAATGACCATCTTGGTTCCTTTTAATTGCTTTTAGCTTAAAGTCTACTTTATTAGATATTAGGATGGCAACCCCCGCTTGTTTCTTAGGACCATTTGACTGGAAAATCTTTTCCCAACCCTTTACTCTAAGCCTGTGTCTGTCTTTGTGGTTGAGGTGTGTTTCTTGTAGGAAACAGAAGGATGGCTTCCATTGTTGTATCCATCTTTTTAGTGTGTGATGTTTTATAGGAGAGTTGAGTCCATTGATATTAAGTGATATTAGTGACCACTGATTGATATTTCCTGCCATTTTTGGTGGTAACTTGTTTGTATTTCCTTCCTCTGGAGTATTCTTCTGTGGGATTATTGATTGTTTGTGGTTTCATGGGTGTATCTGGGGTCCTTAGGTTGGAGTTTTCTCTCTAATACACTCTGTAGCGCTGGATTGGTAGATAGATATTGTTTCAGTCTGACTTTGTCATGAAATATCTTGTTTCCTCCATCTATGGTGATTGATAATTTTGCAGGGTATAGCATTCTAGTTTGGCAGCCATGCTCTTTTAGTATCTGCATAACATCTGACCAAGCCCTTCTAGCTTTCATCGCTTCCATTGAATAGTCAGGTGTTATTCTGATGGGTCTGCCTTTATAGGTAAGTTGGCGCTTTTCTTTTGTAGCTCTTAAATTTTTTTCTTTGTTCTGTATGTTTTGTGGGTTGATTATTATGTGGTGTGCTGACTTTTTTTGAGGGTCATATCTATTTGTTGTTCTGTAAGCTTCTTGTATCTTTATAGGCATTTCCTTCTTCAAGTTAGGAAACTTTTCTTCTATGATTTTTTTTTAAATATATATTTTTTAAACTTTATTTATTTGTTTATTTGCCTTGGTGTTTGCCTGGAACTGGAACTACAGACAGTTGTTAGCCGCCATGTGGGTGCTGGGAATCGAACTCGGGTCCTCTGGAAGAGCAGACGGTGCTCTTAACCACTGAGCCATCTCTCCAGCCCCTTCTTCTATGATTTTATTTAAAACATTGTCTGTGCCTTTGAGCTGGTATTCTTCCCCTTCTTCTATTCCTATTATTCTCAAGATAGGTCTTTTCATGGTGTCCCAGATTTCCTGAACATTTTGTATTATTGTTTTTTTGATTTTAGTATTTTCTTTGACTGATATATCTATTTGAGCTACTGAGTCTTCCACTTCAGAGATTCTGTCTTCCATCTCTTGAACTCTGTTGGTTATACTTGTATCTGTGGTTCCAGCTTTTTTCTTCAGGTTTTCTATTTTCATCTTTGCCTCATTTTGTGCCTTTTTTATTGCTTTTATTTCAGTTTTTAGTGCCTGGCATGTTTCTTTCAATTTTTGGTTTACCTTTTCATGGTTTTCTTTCAAGAATTTGTTCATCTTTTCCAATTTGTTGTTAGTATTTTCTTATATTTCTTTAAGGGAATTTTTCATGTCTTCTTTGAGAGCTTCAATGATCATCATAAAGGCATTTTTGATGTTACTTCCTTCTGTTTCCTCTTCATTGCTCAGTTCAGGTCTTGTAGTTGTAGGAACGCCACTTTCTTCTGGAGTTATCCTGTTATTCTTTATATTATTATATATATTTTTGCAATGGTGTCTGCCCATGGTTTCAGTGGTTCACGATTAGGTGGCTCCTGGTCAGTTGTGGCAAGCGGGCTTGTGTGTTTCCTGTCACCTCTGAACAAAGGGTCTGCTCAATCTCTAACTCTACTGTGGGCAGGGGACTGAATTTCAAGTCCTCAGTCCTCCTCTATTTGAGCAGTTGGAGGCAGGGTGGCCGTGCAAGTCCCTTGACTTAGCAGCAGCTGGGGTGGACCCTGACAGCCAAAGTTTATCTCTGTCTGCTACAGAGTGTGTGGGGACACGCTCCACAGACAGGACCTCATCCTGGAACCGGCGCTTTAAGTTATTTTCAAAGCTTTGAATCATCTATGGCACTCTCTGGAACCTGTGAATACATCCTCCAATATTAAGATTAAAATAATTCAAACTACCTGGGCTGCTGGGACACAGTTGTTTTTCTTAATCATCAACGTAAGCCACAATCTATATAACCTCAGTAGAAACTCATGTTTTCTAGCTGTATAATACTCCCTTGTCTTATTTTTTTAATCATTAAAACTCTTTTAAACTAACATTATTATCAATTAGACAATACAGCTTAGGAAAAAATTATCTTCATAATAATCCACAGGTAAAAATGCCCAGTAGAATGGGATGTTTCCATGAGATAACCACACTACACAGGTAGCAGAGATCTCTCCACTCCCATTTACACTGTGCCAGATGCCAGAGAAAGATGGCAGCAGAAAACATGTAAAGGCACAGCAGAACCAAAACACATTCTGGAGTCTGTGGCCTCCAGACCTCACCCATCCAAAATTCATCCTTAGGAATTTTCCTCCTGGTAGGCTGACACCTGGGCTTCAGTTACCACCTGCTGCTCCTCTGACATGGCCACTGGCATTATTTCAAACAAACAAAAAGCAAAGGAGCCTTGCATGATGGTGTTGTCCTGTAATCTAAGCAGAAGAATTCAGAATAGGAGGCTAGCTAACAGAAGATCTATATTTTTGTTTATTGGAGGTTCCCAAGACCCTCTAACAAACAAAAAGTAACTTAAAAACCAGAGCTGTGAAGTTTGCTAATCTTGTAGATGAGCAAGTGTAGAAAATCATGGGGCTGTGGTCTCACACATCTATGAGGGAGGGGTAAAGTTGCATGGTGTGTGCTGACCAAACTCAACCTGCACAGGCTGTCCCAGTTATTCCCAACCTCAGAGTCACTGAGCAATGACTATGGTCTATTAGTCTCCATGATGGAGGATTCTTAAACGGATGCAGACTAATTGTCTTTTATCCACATTCAGCATTCACGTGTAAGTTTAGCAAACTTCTGCTTGTGCAGGTTTTCTTTCTCTAGGAGTTATGTGTACATAAATAAAATTTAAAAACCCACCTTTATTTAAATGAACTTGTATACATCATCCCCTAATGAGAACTGTAAATCTAATCTTCTGTAAAGTGAATTATTTTTTTCCTTCTTTATTTATTTTGTATTTATCAAGAAAAACAGTAAAATGAATTTAAAATGCAGAAGACTTAACAATAACTATAAAGAGGATAAGAATCATAAGCATGACTTATCAAGGGTGATAATCCAAATAAGATTGCTACACATATATTTACTTTGTGTTCAGCTTTCCATCTGAATTTTTTTTCCATCCCTGTATATCCTTATTCAAGGTTCCTTCCCCCTCCCACCACATCAGGTCATTTTTTCTTCTCCACAACTCCCCATCCCTTCCCTGGGCAGGGAGCAGACAGTCCTATGGTCCCACTGACCCAATAATGCTTGGATCAGTCTTCACTCCTGGCCAAATCCAGTTTTGTCCCCCCTCCCTCAAGAGTGAGTCAGGTGTTCCTCTAGGTGGAGTGGGGTTAGAAGGGTCAGTCCAGGGTGTTTCTGATCCCAAGCTGTTTAGTGGTTGTGGTTTGCAGCTTGGGCATGCTTGGCTTTTTTTCTTGTTTGTTTGTTTAGAGACCACTAGTGAGTGAGTACATCCCCTGCTTATCTTACTGAGTTTGTGATACCTCGCTCAGGAGGATATTCTCCAAATCCATCCATTTGCCTGTGAATTTTAGGATATCATTTTTTCTTACTGCTGAGTAGTATTCCATTGTGTAGATGTACCATAGTTTGTTAATCCATTCTTCAGTTGAGGGACATCTAGGTTGTTTCCAGGTTCTTTCTATTACAAATAATGCTGCTATGAACATAGTTGAGCTAATACCTTTGGAGTGTGAATGTGCCTCTTTAGGGTATACACCCAGAAGTGGTATTGCTGGGTCCTTGGGGAGATTGATTCTCAATTTTCTGAGAAACCTCCATATTGCATTCCAAAGTGGCTGAACAAGCTTACACTCCCACCAACAATGGAGGAGTGTTCC
>PVIH01029614.1:0-13371 GCA_004025045.1 Sigmodon hispidus
GGAGAGGTGAGGGAGCACACCTCAACCACAAGGGGGAGGTGAGGGAGGACACCTCAACCACAAGGGGGAGGTGAGGGAGCACACCTCAACCACAAGGGGAGAGGTGAGGGAGCACACCTCAACCACAAGGGGGAGGTGAGGGAGCACACCTCAACCACAAGGGGAGAGGTGAGGGAGCACACCTCAACCACAAGGGGGAGGTGAGGGAGCACACCTCAACCACAAGGGGGAGGTGAGGGAGCACATCTCAACCACAAGGGGAGAGGTGAGTGAACACATCTCAACCACAAGGGGGGAGATGAGGGAGCACATCTCAACCACAAGGGGGAGGTGAGGGAGCACACCTCAACCACAAGGGGAGAGGTGAGGGAGCACACCTCAACCACAAGGGGGAGGTGATGGAGCACACCTCAACCACAAGGGGGAGGTGATGGAGCACACCTCAACCACAAGGGAGGAGATGAGGGAGGACATCTCAACCACAAGGGAGAGGTGAGGGAGCACATCTCAACCACAAGGGGAGAGGTGAGGGAGCACATCTCAACCACAAGGGGGGAGATGAGGGAGCACATCTCAACCACAAGGGGGAGGTGAGTGAGCACACCTCAACCACAAGGGGGAAGATGAGGGAGCACATCTCAACCACAAGGGGGAGGTGAGGGAGCACATCTCAACCACCAGGGAAGAGGTGAGGGAGGACACCTCAACCACAAGGGGGAGGTGATGGAGCACACCTCAACCACAAGGGAGGAGATGAGGGAGGACACCTCAACCAAAGGCACAAAGCAGAGAAAGAACAGACAGGATTTTGAGTGAGACTAACAATATCAAAGTGTTTCTCACCAAGCATACTTCCTCCAGTGAGGCTGCATACCTAAAACTCCACAATAAGCACTCCAACTAAGAACAAAATATTCAAATACTCAAACCTATCAGAGGTTTTCTTGCTAAAATCATCATAATTAAATATGAACATTTCACCTTGTTCTACATAATTTCATATTTTCTATCTTTTAACAAATTTTTGATAATTATTTTTCAACTTACTTTGTTTTTAATTTTTTAATCATAAAAATGGTTTTGTAGAGTACTCTACATGAGTACCACTTTCTGAAATAAACCTAACATTGAAATAGAAATGGTACAGCTGTGAATAATACTTCCTATAGCCATAAAGACAGATGTCTTACTCTCACTAAACTTCAATCCCTTAGCTAACTATTCTTCAAGTCTCAAATGAAGAAACACTGTGTACCTTGGCTTTATTCCATGAAAGTACAACAGTGTGATAATTGTCTTTGTTTTTTTATTCAAATCATTTCAGTTTTGATGCTGTTATTATTCCACAGGATAAACAATCTTTCTTTTGTTTGCATAACTGATTGTTTAGGAACAAATACAGCTGATGTAGATTCTAAGATCTTTTAGCTTCCTTGGGGTTTTCTGTGTCATGTCATTATCTATCCAATTGTCTAAACCAAATTAAACTATAATTCTCATCAAATCTTTAAAATCTTCTCTAGGAAGAGAAAAAGGAAATGTATAACTCTAAGGGCTAGTTAACTGCTGTACTCAATTCCAGCCAGTTTGAAATTAAATTATATTTCTGATTATTTGATAAATACCTGCCATTCTCACTCTACATTTAGCAATGTGAGAGAACAAAAAAGTAAGTGTTTTTTGTTTGCCTCATCAAGAGATAGCAGGGTAAAAACAATGCAGACACAGAAAAGTGAAGTGAACATAAGTTTTAGAATTAAGCATTAAATATTTCTGGATCCTACCAGTGGGAGAAGTGGAGAATAGGTATGATTAGAATGCATTTTATACATGTATGAAGCTGCCAAAGAATAAGCTAATAAAAATTTAAACATAAAGAACATAAATGCTAAACACTTGTAGTTATTTAATTAGCCATATTGCATAGCCATATTACATGTACATTATTATATAGCCATACACAAACACAGGTATATTATTATATAGCCAAACACATAATAGGTGGTCAATAAATATGTATCGATAGAACAAAAATATGGATAACAATACTAACAAGAAAAGGTAAAAAATGTAGACTTTTTTCTCTAAATGCAACTTCCTAATTATAATTGGCAAGCTATCCTTTTGGAGCCTCTCAGTGCCCACTGCATATCAACATACTGCAGATACTTCAGTCAGCAGTTTGGGCCCAGAATTGGATTCATAGAAGAAATTTTGTTCATTAATGCTAATTAGTCAGTAAGTACTGAAAACTTGAAAAGTAGATATGGTAAATAGTGTGTGATGTAAAAATAATGTTGCTAATTTGCAATAATCATTAAAGAAAAATTTTAATATAAGGTGTTAAAGAAAAAGATGATTTAAGTGAGGACATTTAATGTTTATTATTAAGCTAAATTGGAGAGATATGTGTCTATATTTAGTGTGATCTCAGACCCATGATACTATGCATACCCTACGACACAGTGGAAAAGGTGAATGCAAGCCATGCCACAAAGCACACAAGAGTCTAGGATACAAATGAAAGTGCAGGAGGGTTGAAAGATGGAGTGAATGAACAATGTTATAAAATGGGCAAATTTTGCATAACTTATGGGAATCAAAATACAGAAACTCAAGGCAATGTGAGATGTGTTAGATATGTTCAGTGTGACTGGAAAATGACTGAATGAATGATAGCATAGACTTGTTATCATTAGGCATGCCAAGAGATAGGGATTATGAGGAAAGTCAAAGAGTTAAAGATGATGGGAAATCTGAGCAAAGTGTGGTTTATCAGATCTATACATTAGAAATGGCATCGAGGCTGTTATAAATAAATTAGTTGGTGGGTGTAGAAGGGAAAGAAAAACATTAGATAGATAGCAAACGGCATTAAAAATGATAAGGCAGAGTAGTTGAGAGAAGATCAGGAATACAAGGATGGTCACAGTGTTATTAAGGGCAGCAATTCCTTGAATAAAGAGGAAATGATGAGGAAAATCAACTGATGAACGATAAGTTCAGTGCTGGTTGGGAGATTGGAGGACCTAGTGAGCTTACTAAAGGAAACAGGTCACTAGGAAATTGTCTTTACAGAGTATATTTGTTCTCTTATTGTCCTTTTTTGCTCCACTATGAATAAAGTAGCTTTGTACCACCCAGTGTGTTCTTCTGCCATGATGTTGGGCTAAGACAGAACCTGAAAGTGATCTACCTGACCAGCCATGGACCCAAATCTTCAAAACTAGGAACCAATATATCTGTTCTCCTCTTAAAATACTTTTGGCATTTCTTTTGTCACACTGTGAACAAACTTGACAGACACAACAAAGTATATATATATGTATGTATATATATATACATATATATATAAACTGTATATGTGTGTGAAAATAAATATCCTTATTCATTACTTGCTTTAATTTAAAGCCATTTCTTATGTAGGTTAGATTACCATCTCATGATATTAGCTAATTGAACATTTTAAAAAATAATATTTCTTTACATATTTCATTATTTTTAAGTGTGTGTGTGTATGTGTGCACGCATGCATGAACATGCATGCACAACAGACAACAGGCAGGCTGATGATTGATGACAAGTGTTTTCTTCTATTGATTGTTTTCCACCTGAATCAGTCTCTTATTGCCTGGATCTCACTGATAGTATAGGGTAGATTGCCAACTAGTTCTGGTAATCTCCATCTGCCCCTAATGCTCAGATCATAAATATTTTATAATATTTATAGTATCAACTAATTTTAAAAATAAGCACTCAAAATCAAAGGCCATATTCCAAGCAAGAATATTCAAATGACTCAAAGAAAATATTATTTTTTTCAAGTCAAATGCAAATATTATTCAAAACTGGGTAATCAAAAAATATTATTGTATTATTCTTTGTTTAATCTGACAAGATATAAAATTACATCATGAAAAATAAATACTTATTAGCTTTTACTTGAAAAAAATCTGAATGTCTTCTTTGTCAACAATTTATACAGAAACTAGATAATTTAAACAAACTGACATAGAGGTAAAATATAAACAAGCTGTCTCTTTGGCATGGAAAAAACTTTGTTTTCTTAGTATACCTTTATTTCCCAAGAAGAAAGTTTGTATCAATGTCTCCTCTTGAGCCTCAGAAGCCCAATGCTGAAGTTTTCTCTTTTACTTGGAAGGCTTTGATTTTTGATAATAAGGTGATGAGTTTGTATCACAAGTATTATAACATAAAATAACATTTGACAGCCTAACACACTGGTACAAGAAATTGGCAAACCTGAAGACAAACTCTTCAGTCAGCTGTTCTGTGGACAGTATAGGAAACTATAGCACTACACCTCCAGTCCTCAAAAAGCACTACTATTGACCAAAATCATGAGACACCTTGAGCCTCTGGCTCCCTGTGAACATGTCAAAGGAGTCAACCTAAACTGAAACTCAACAGAGAAAAACAAAATCTAGGATAGTGAATTCTAGTAAAAATAGATATGAATTCTAGTAGTTCTTGAATATCTAGATAAAAAAGATAAATGGTTAAATGGTAGTCAGGCATGATTACTTCAAAACTTTGTATATTGGAGTCTTTTCAGAGAAAGTGTTATCACTCAGAACACAGAAAGACAATAGCTGCTTACATAAAAATTATCTGTGGCTATTCCTCATGTTGTGAACTGGGCAACTTCTAGTGAAGAATTAAGTGATGTTGATCTTGTTCAGGAATTCATTCTAACAAATTATCTTTTTACAATGGACTGAGACCATGCACACCCAAACATAAGGTCTCACAGTTTTGAACTGGAGACAAAAGCAGCTTGTCTGTAACCAAAAGAGACACTCCTATAAGGAAACTCATTGGGAAGGGGAACCTTCATCCTACTTTACAACGGATGAGATATTAATGGGTAATTCATTATTCTTTGTTTTATCCCCATGTCAATTTGTCTTTTATTTTTATGTTTGCAGATTTGCACTGTGTAATATTTACTATCATTGATTCTTTTGATTGCTTAATTATGTTTTATGGAACACCTGTGTTCTTTTACACATATTCTGTTTTGCCTGGTGCTGTTCTTCTCCTCTCTCCAACCTATATATTTCCCTTCTCAATACTTATTTTCTATTTCTCCATTCCAATTCTGTTAGTGCTTGATTACTATAATGCTATGTAGCTTTACTATAACAATATGCTTTCTTTTTATTTCCACTAGAGCTGTAAAGCTCCCAAAATCAATTGTATTGCATTTTAGTACCAAAATTTTTTAAAATATTTTTTTCTTGTCTGGTGTAACAAGGAAAACTCCTAGAAAGAAAATCCACATAAAATAAAGCAAACAGTATGAAGAGGAAAACAGATATATCTGCTCTAATAAATATTCAAATCACAACATAGGAACACTCAAAAATATGAAAAACCAAGCCACTTAGGCACCCCCAAAATCTCACTATGCCTCAAAAACTGAAATAAGTCACAATGAAATAACTGAAATGTAGGAAACCATATATGCCAGCAGCCTAATTTAAGAATGTCCAACAACTTCATGAGCAGGAAATAATGCAACAATAATAAACAAGAAGAAATTGAATCAGGTTCTAAATAGGAACATTCTTGTTGTAGAACCCTTCCCCTAAAAGAGCAGAGTTGTTACACAACAGGACACCTGAACAGAAATGTATTAACTTTGCTGGGAAACCTTCCCCTGCTGGGGCAGAGTTTACATTGAGGAAACCTTTCCCTGGAGCTGGGATGTAAGCTGCTATGCTTATGACGACTTTGGGATACTCCTTGGCTCCTGGGTGCCTTGATCCCTTTCCATAGATGCTGTGAGGCTTGCTTACAACTATGATTGCAGAAAGAGTTCAGTATTTGTTTATTCCTCATAAGAGGACTTTCTATTGAGGTTCCTAGATAATTAGAGCTTAGCTGTGAAGAATGAAAAGATTTGATCAATTAATTGTTTCTTTGGTCCAAGAAACTTCAACTAGATCTTAGGGTAAAGACCTTTTGACACTTGTTGTGCATTCAAGGTTTTTTCCACCACTCCCTCCAGCCTCAGTAATGGCACACATACACAATGATGACATGTAGATCAATAAAATGCAATAGAGAACACAGAATAAAATCCATACAGCTTCATATACCAAATATTTTGATAAGAATTGTTTTTTTTTTTAAAAAAAAATACTTTGGAGAGAAAACAGCCTCATCAGCAAATAGTCCTAGGAATACTAGATAATTTCATGGGGGAGAATGAAAATTAATTTTTATGTATCACTCTAAGAAAAAAGTATATTTTAAATGCATAGATCTAAATGTCAGACATGAAATGTTAAAAGTGCTTATAAAAGACATGAGGAAAATAATTCAAGATATAAAGACAACCAAAGAATTTTTATAAATGGCAATAGGACAGGAAATATTTCTAAGAACTTTCTAATGAGATTGCATAAAATTTAGAAGCTGCTACATAGCAAAGAAAACAATGGAGTGAAGAGAGAGGAGTCCAAGAAAATATTTACCAGAAACACATTTTACAGGAGTTGAACATTTACATTTCATAAAGAACTCTCTCTCTCTCTCTTTCTCTCTCTCTCTCTTTCTCTCTCTCTCTCTCTCTCTCTCTCTCACACACACACACACACACACACACACACACACACACACACACACACATGAGAGAGAGAGAGAGAGAGAGAGAGAGAGAGAGAGAGAGAAGGAGAGAGAGAGAGAAAATTCAATGAACAAACGGGCAAACATAATAAGCAGACACTTATAAAAAGAAGTATAATAAAATAGCTGAATATTCTTAACCCTTAAAAACAATTCAGCAACCACATTTATACTGTGAGTCTCCCAATCCTAGGGAAATTCAGCGGTGTCTTCCAGATTTATTGCCCCTTTTTCACTCATTGATGTTACATGCATGAAAAGGAGCAAGTCATGGTATAGCAGTAGGTTTGGAAAATCATAGCTTCTATGGTTGACAATGTAAGACCAGCCAAAATTCCAGCAGGGATGGAAGAGGAGCTCATTAAGCCATACTTCCAAGTGAGGGGATATTGGCAGTTGATAGCTGCTGGAGAAGAGAAAAAAACATTCCTTGTTGTTAAGCCACAGGTAAAATACTGTGCTCCAGTGGATAACTCTACTGTCATGCACATCTAAATACTAAATAAAAGATGCAATAATAAAGAATAAAAACCATGAAACTGGAAGGGAGAGGTGTTTTAGGAGAGACTTGGGGCAACTGTAGGAGAAAAAATAAGGGAAAGATATGATAATATAATACTGTATAAATGTAAGGAAATTTACAAAGAAAAAATCGAAAGAGAAAGTAAACAGTTCATACTGTTATGCACGTTTTTCTAAAATGCAAAATAATTAGATAATATGTTTTTCTCAATAAATGTTTGCATATATGAAAATAAAAATTGTCTACTTGTTATATTATTAAAATATATATGGTATTAATAAGTTGATACTAAAATTCAATTGTCCACAAGTTAAGGTAATTTAAGAAAACTTTAAAAATGTAATCATAAATGATTTCTTCGAGCCTCTAAAAATTAGAGAACTCTTGCTAGTGTTCTGATCTATGACTGTATTTCTCAAGAGAGTAGGAATTATTAGACAGATTATCACTGTCTCTGTCCTTTACATGTCTGGAATTTAGGGACCTGACTATTGGCTTTTGTCCCAGTTTTTAATTTGTCTCTTGTTTTGCATACTCAAGAAAGTTTATCTCTCTTTGGAAGCCAATTAGTAAATACAACTGCTCTCCAGGGATAGCTTATAGGACCCTTAGAATCTATATTGAGTGGAAGAAACTGCCTTCTAGTCTCTCTCTTTGATGAACTGACATTTAGTAAAGTCCTTCCCACTTGCCTAACTTTCACTGTATTTTTTGCTTTGAGTTGAGTCAAAACAAATAGAGAAAAAAATTAAAGAGAGTAAAGAGATAATGGAACAGAATTTCTCCAGTATCAGATAAAGAATATGTAGAAAGTCACTGTCAGGATAGAGAATAACTACATAGTCTTCCACATGGCAGAAGCCTGAAGTGAACTGTTTTTTTCTTTAACAATAATGAAGGCTTTCTTATTGTTTACAAAGACTATAACATTTTGTGTTTATATTAGATACTTACAATTAGTCAATTGTACCTGTGGGTATTTGGGAAAATTTTAATCACATTTTTGCCATTTATCCTAAATTTCTTCACTGTTTTAAACCAGTATTTCCACATAAACATTATTTTGTGTCAGTATAGTCTTTCCTTTATTCTAAGATCAATTAGTCATTCAAGACCTTCTGCATACTTTTCCTTATGCATGATTGGTATTTATTTTTTTTAACTGATATTTTATGCTTTTGGAGAAAATATTTCCAAATATCAAAAGTCTTAAGTCTCATGCAAAAAAAGAAAATTATTAATTAAATTCAGGTTTCAATCTGTGTTCTTTAATTTTTAATAATAAAAAAACCATTTGTTTTCTACCTATAGCAGGAAAATCACAAATGAATTTGAGAGGGGACTGAACTACTTCCTATAAATAGCTTCAAAAGATAATAGCCTAGAATTGGCCTCATGTCTAGCCACTTGTCTAGCATACCCAAGTTTTTCTAAATACCCATTTTAAATAAATGTATTTATTTATCATATATTTTGGACACAGCCTCTCCTCCTTTCTTTCTTCCCAATCCTGCTCTCCTCCCCTCCACTCCAATCTACTCCCCTTTCAAGTCTGTTCAGGAAAGGGCAGGCCTCCCATGAGTATCAACAAAATATGATAAGGCGCAAGTTCTAGTTGGTTATATTAAAAACCCAGAGCCAGATATTGGGGAAAAGCTGGAATATTAGAAAGAGAAAACAAACCACAGCCAGTTCTCACCCAGTCAACTTCTCAGGTAGAGCAGGGTTTATGCTATTTTCACATATTTTCAGCCTGACTGGTCACTTTTACAGAATGGCTAAATTTCTGCCTTCTCCTGCCTTATATTTCTTTCCTCATCCAACTATATAACCTCCTAGTTCAACCCTGTATCATAATTCTAGAGCTCACATATTCAAAGTGTGAGCTACCACTGCTTGGCTATATGGCCTTGAACTGATAGAGATCAGAAAAGGATCTCTGTCTCCTGAGTGATGGGATTAAAGGCATGGGTCACCATTTTCTAACCTTTAAGGCTTGACTGTGGGTGATTTTGTCCTCTGATATTCCAGACTGATTTTATTAAATATACAATATATCACCACATGGCACATACCAAATTCCCATTTTAATGTAATTTTAAGTACTTAATTTTTGCTTATTTCTGTTTATCTATGTCTGTGTGAGTGTGGCCAGAAGAGGGCTTCAGGTTTTTTAAATAACTGGAATTTCAGGAGTTTGTTTGAAACCCAATGTAGGTGCTGGTATCTGAATTTAGGTTCTTTGATAGGGTAGTGAGTATTCTTCAATGCTGAGCCATTTCTCTAGCTACTCAATAAGAATTTAAATGGATGATCTTTGCAAGTTTCACATACAGTGTCAGAGAACTAATTTAAAAATGAGTTGCATTTAAATACTAATGGAAAGTAAATCAGCATCTGTTTTTTCCTGCCAGAACTGCACATTCATAATTCAAAGACATGGCTGGGAAATTCAATTAATTAGACATTGTGGTGTGTTTTCAAAGTAAAATCCAACTATAATTATTGTAGCTTATGAAAATATTATTATTGTTGTGAGCCTTTATTACCTCCTCCAGGGAACATTTCCACTATTACAAATGTGAATTTTATCTTTGTAATTATGCAAACCTTTTGCCTCTATTGAACCCTGATTGGCACACATAGGATTATATAAGTCTGCACTAATGACTCATCCTAGCAGTTTTGAAAACTTGACTTTCAATGCAGTTTTTTCCACTCATAAGTAAAAGAAGTAGTAAATAAATGCTTGATGTGGTTAGAAATAAGCATGGTGCCACTTTTGTGAGGTAGGCAGTATGGCTAGGGCATGATTTAACATGAATGTATTAAAACTTTTATTTCCACATAGAAGAGGTGACTTGGTGAGGAAGGTACTCATTGTGGAAGAAAAAGAAGCTGTGTTCAAATGTAGAGAACCCACATAAAGGCTAGGAATAGGATTGCTCGCATGTAGTCCCAGTGTTCTTACAGTAAGAACGTTAGTAAAGATGGAAGCTTCCAGAACACTGAGGCTGATTTGTAACCACAATAGTAGATATCAAAAAACCCAGAGTCAATAAAAGTGGAGGGTCTTCTGACCACCACAGGCTTGGTGCCACAGCATATGTACACCCGTTTATTCACATCATTCACCGATCATAAACACACATTAATGCACATATAATGCACAAAAATTTTTCTTTGCCAATAATGTATTTATAATAATAGCTTACTACATCCTTGGCATTCCATGAGATAATTTTTAACTTTAAAAAGAAATAAATTTTAATTTGTCTGTATTGAAAATATAAAAGGCCAATTGCTTTGGATTTGGACAAAATATAATGTAGACAGAATGTCAAAGAAAAAATACCTGTTAATAGACACTTTGCAGGAAAATGCTTGATTTTTTATAGGGAAAACGACATACAAAAAAAATTACACATTGGATTCCAGATGCTTTTAAAACTGTAGCATATTATAGCCTCCAAATGACTACTAGGAATCTCAATTTTTATCCTCCATCTTAGCTCTAAAACCGGCATGATAATTTGGAGATTAAAAATCATAAGAATTCTAAATTAGCTTTGATGAATAAACTATGTCAAAGTAGATTCACCTAAATATCTCTAGAGTCTCATTTCATAAGTCATATATGTATATAAACACAATCAATTGTTTGTTTTTCTCAGAATATATTCTATAGATGTGGCCATGCACATTGTTAATTGAGCAATGATGCTGTCCTCAATTTTCTTCATGTACTTTGCTAATGGTGGCAGGAGGACTTTCATGTCAATGATAAAAATTGATGTATTCATTTGTTTGTGGGGCTGATGACTGAATCAAGGGCTTAGTGTATTCTAAAAAATTGCCTTGGCTAATGTTAACATTGTTAAATAAATTCTAGGGTAGTTTTCCAACTTTTCAAAGAAAATATATGAGACTTTATATTAAAGAATTTTTATTAATAAAAATTAGTTACTTCAGGAGATAAGATTGAAGACATCATATCTTGCACGGATATACTACTCACATGCTTATTCTTTATTTTTCTTCATAGTGTGTTTGAGTGTATACATATATATAATATAAACACACATACATACATACTTTTGTGAGTTATATACAATTGTATGAAAAACTGAGAACCTAAAAATCTTTAAAGGCTGAAATAACTCATCCTGATATTGTATGGAGAGTTACTTTTTCTTTTATTGCTGTAATATTACTATCTTCATTTTATTTCTATAGTGTTATTAATTGGTTTGGCTACATACTTTCTTATGGATTACTAGCAAATATGCACTCTAAATCATAGTTTATTTTGCATTTAAATGCATAATTGAATCATTTTGTATGTACATAATCATTTCAAAAGTTTTTATTATGCTAAATTATGAAACTAAACTCTAGTTAAATTATATACTCTGTTTCTAAACTGTTCTTTTTTCTATTTACAAGGGAAGGAACTGATAGGAAATAAATAGCAGAATACAAACTAAGATATTGTACTTAAACCTTTTTGAAACATGTTTTAATGAAGGCAAAAGATTCAATCTAGTTTACTTCGTAAGAGTCATTTCATATTAATTTTAAGAGAAAAGGAGTACTATGTAAAACCTCTTGTATATGCAAATTAACAAATATTAATTAGCTTCATCAGCCATATATTTTAAGTGTTATAACTTAGTTAAAGCATTAGGACCAAATCAGGTCTCAGTAATTTGCATCTTTATAGTTCTTCCCAAGCAGTCTAGAATTGACTCTTATCTCAAGAGAGGGCAACAACTGGTTTGTTAAACTTACTTTACAGTAGGCTGCACATTTAAATATGATCACTCACTGATTGTCAAGATTTCTTCTTAAAGTGTTAATATTTTTAGGAAAATCCACTTTTTAATATTAAACTATGTTAAATAGCATTTCTAAAATCAATTGACATTGAAAAGATAGCAAGGGAATTTTGTTTTCACTAGACTCTGTTTGTCTGCTGTTTTCATCTTTATTCTTGCTATGTCTCGAGACACATATCTATGTCTTTCAAGAGTCCCAATATTAAAACAGAAACGAACCAAGATTATAATGGCCTTAACTGTGTTCCTCTATTTGTTTTCCAGCCATAATGTTGGAAGGTTCTTAATTAGATACAGCCACTTTTGATGCAACAGAGCAAGAACCCATGGAAAATGTTTAATCAAACTTTCTGATATTTAAAGGTCTTAGAGAAGACCTACTTGAACAAAGGACAAATTGAGAATGGACAAATTCTGCATGACTGTAGAATGAATGTCTTCTTAGAGAATCTTGTTGATAAAACAGAGACAAATTGTTACTTCAATGACTTGACTATAATAAATAGTGTTCAGCAGTCATACTATTCTGTTCCATCCAGAATGTGTCCAAGGAGATGAGTGCCTAGTAGTGATTGCAAAGGGTGGCATAGCTAATGTTCTACCTTGAGAAAGAATACTGTCTCACATTACTTTTATTGAGCTTACCATTAATGCCCCAGAGAGAAAACAGAGTCCTGGTGTTGTGGTTTGCAAGAAAATGACTCTTGTAGACAGTAGCACTACTAGGTATATGGCTTTTTTGGAACAGGTATGGCCTTACTGGAGTAAGTATGTCTCTGTAGATGTGCACATAAAATAACATGTGCTCAAGCTACACACAATGATAACAGTTTGTTTCCTGTTGTCTGAATAATAAGTTGTAGATCTCTCAATTTCTTCCCCAGCACCATGTCTGTCTGCATGCTGTCATGTCTTGTCATGATGAGTATGGACTAAGTCTCTGAAGCTGAAGTCCACCCCAATTAAATGTTTTTCTTTATAAGAGTTTTCATAGTCATTCCATAGTCATTGTCCCTCTTTACAGAAATAGAAATCCTAAATAAGACAGAAGTTGGTACCAAGGACTGGGATATTGCTGTGATAGGCCTCACCAATTTTTTAGAGGAACTTGGACTTTGGTACTTTTGAGTTAAGAAAGCAGTGGAGGCGGAGAAGAACCGTGCGCAGCGGCGTGTGTGGGGCCGTGTGCAGACCCGCGTGTGGCGCAGGCAAGGACCCTGAAAATAAACAGCCGCTGCTTTGCGAGTCTCCTTCTTGGGCCTGCGTCCGAGTCTCCACCGCTGTGGGCAGCTCAGACGCCGAAGCTCTAATTGCAGCAATGAGCAGCAACGAATGCTTCAAGTGTGGACGATCTGG
>PVIH01029615.1:0-13371 GCA_004025045.1 Sigmodon hispidus
TAGCAGAGAGACTGCTGCAGTGTAGTGGAGAGAGAGACTGCTGCAGTGTAGTGGAGAGAGAGACTGCTGCAGTGTAGTGGAGAGAGAGACTGCTGCAGTGTAGTGGAGAGAGAGACTGCTGCAGTGCAGTGGAGAGACTGTTGCAGTGCAGTGGAGAGACTGCTGCAGTGTAGTGGAGAGACTGTTGCAGTGCAGTGGAGAGACTGCTGCAGTGTAGTGGAGAGACTGCTTCAGTGGAGCGGAGAGACTGCTGCAGTGCAGTGGAGAGACTGCTGCAGTGTAGCGGAGAGACTGCTGCAGTGTAGTGAAGAGACTGCTGCAGAGCAGCAGGACCTTTTTGTGGACCTTTTTCCACTGGAGGGTTAGGAAAGGGGCGCACACGTTCTGATGTGATCTTTCTTCTCTCATGTTGCTGGCTTTCCTCATCTTGGCTTCTCTGTCTCATGTTGGCTTCAGATCCTTTTGTTCTTATAGCTATATGTGCTCAACAGAAAGTTTCATGCGTATATCTTCTGGTTGTCTAAGAACACCTACAGCCCTTATTAGGGGCTACAGAGTCAAGTTGTTCTCTGTAGCCTAGATTGCAATTTTACAAATTGAGGTCAGGAGTCAGTGCAATGACTAATCATTTGCCATCTTGCAATATTTGTCTTGTATTTATGACTCTCCCATATTCCTCAGTAGGTCCTTGTAAACTGAGATAGGGGGTGTTTATCTAGAAACCCATTAGCAAGACACCTGGTCTGATCTAAAGTTACTTTGAAGCATTAAGTCAGCTAATGGTATACAGTTGTCTTAGAGCTGGGGATAGGACTGTTTCCTGTGTCAGCCTGAGCACTAATATAAAACAATTCTCGGGGACTTATAATTTCTGACTTGTATTTCTTTGTGTTCATATTTATCCATCAAACTCTGTGTAAGATAACATTATAGATATCAAATGGACAATACAGCTTAATGAGTCATTTTCTAGACCATCTATCCACAGATATAAATGCCCATTAGGTGAGATGTAATCATAAGATAGACATGTTATGTAGGGAGATTCTACAGCTGTTTTTGCACATGTGAAATTACAGCCAGAAGCAAACAATGTGCAGAGTCTGTGGTCCATAAGCCTTGCTTGAATGTGGTTCTTCTATCAGGCTCTACCCTTCTATCCTTCCCTCCTTCCTCCTTTTCTCGTGATATATCCTGATTATAGTTTCTCCCAGTCTCTCTGTGCTTCCTCCCCCATCTCTCTTATTAGAAAAGAATGGGCTTCTAGGAGATAACAAACATGATAAAATAAAATTTAAGGTGAAGCAAAACATTCATATTGAAGTTGGACACGGCAACCCAACAGGAGGGAAAAAAAATCCCAAAAGCAAGTAAAAAAAAAAAAGCTCCCAAAGAGACCTATTCCTTCTTAGAGTCAGGAAGGAGCTCCATAAACATACAAAGCTGATAGTGTAATATGGTGAGAGGACCTGGTGCGCAGGTCCTGTGCTTCCTGCCCTAGTCTTTGTGAGCTCACATGTGCTTTGCTTAGTTGATTCAGAGGATCTTCTCCTGGTCTCCTCCTCCCTTCTGACTCTCACAGTCTTTCTGCCACCTCCTCCATGGAATTCCCCAAGCTCTGAGGGGAGGGATTTGATGGAGACCTCCAATTTAGACTCTCTCCTCATAATGTCTGACTGTGGGGAATCTGTGACTATAGCAGAATATCACAGGAATCACCAAAATAAATCAATCTATCGACCTGCCTGCCTGCCTGTCTATTGACCAGTCATGTTTGGTCTAGCTTAGGTATTTCCCTTAGTACTGTCTCTGGTCCTTGGTTACCCATGCAGTGTTGGGCTTGGGTTCCTTCTCATGGATTAGGCCACCATTGATTGTCCTGGCATATTTTGCAGGCAGGACAGATTCTAGGCTGGGTTGATGTTCACATTTCTCTTTCTATAGTTTGCCCTTTCTGCACTGAAGAGATAAGAAGGCAAAGGTGAGGGCTCCATGGTGGATTCTCCGTGGTCAGTGAATTGTGTGGACTTTAAAGTTATTTCAGGTCTAATGACAAGAATTGGTGTTGAATATGAAGGCCTCCTTCTCCTTTGATAATTTATGAAATCAGTAACTTAGAAGTAGAATTTACTGATAGAAGATAATGACCATATAAATATTTAAAAATTCTCTTCACTATTTTATGAGTCTTATCTTTTTTTCCTTTCTAATTTCTCAGTGACATTGACCAGCAGTACTTAAACTATATATTCAGGTAAGACAGAATTTATCTTTTTGAAGAATAATGTGTATCCTGCTTAGAGATGAGTTTTTAATTTTCCAATAGTATTTTGATTAGAGAATTTTAAAACAAGTTGGCCTGTTAGGAAAGCAAGTTTAAATTTGTGTGAGTTTATCACAGTCTGAAGAATCCAAATGGTTACCCTGTCCTTAGCCTAGACAAAAGGAGCCTGTTTGTCCTTGAGCTTCAGAAGGCCCCACTCTTCTCCCTGGAGGGTGAGGAATATTTATTTTGGTGCCTACATCTTTGCTTCTAGGCTGCATCCTGATCCCTGATTCAAGTGGTCCTTGTGCTTGGCTCTTGTTCTGGCTCCTGTCTTTCCAACACACACACACACACACACACACACACACACACACACACACACCACACCACACCACACCACACCACACAACAGATACCCCCCCACACACACACCAGGGTACAGAACAGAGAGCTACAAGTCAGATCCCTCTGATGTGAACCTGCTACCTTTACACTCACCACCCTCCAAAAACCCCAGCCATGTGTGTTTGTCTGCCTGTGCGTGTATCTGTGCATGTGCGTGTGTGTTCCAGAGGTCAACTTCTGGGATCTTTCTCTATTGTTTACCTTATTTTCTGAGCCAGGGTCTCTCACCTAACCTGGGATCTGCCTGTCTTCACCCTCCAGCTGCTAGCTGGGTTTTAAGAAACTTTCCCCCCAAAATGTTAATGGTTGTTGGTATTTCAAAATGTTTCCCAAGGCTACAGTTTAATAGTAAAATACCCAGCATGCACCAGGCTTTGGGTTTAATCCCTAACACTGAAAAGTATTTCCCAGATGTTGGTCAGAGTAAGTAGTCCCATACAGAAGACATATGCCATGCAACAGAGGTACAGCAATGTGGGAAAATGAGCCCCTGTGGTCCTCAGCTCATTATTTTGTTCTTTTTCCCTCCATCTGGTGTGAGGATATCTATTACCTGTGACCCTGGTACTTCGGATTTCCTGGCTGAGGCTGCAGCACACCCCTATAAAGCCCCAACTCTGTCCAGATTTTGTTGTTGTTGTTGTTCAGCTAAGTGGTGACATTTGCATCAGAATGCCAACCACTTTTTTTCCCTCCCTCCCTCCCTCCCTCCCTCCCTTCCTTTTCTTTCTTTTTAGACAGGGTTTCTTTGTGTAGCCCTGGCTGTTCTGGAACTCATTCTTTAGACTTTGAATTCACAGAGATCCACCTGCCTCTGCCTGCTGAGTGCTGGAATTAAAGGCACATGCTACACTGTACCTCAAGAACCACTTTTTACTTGCCATTACTGCTTGATGCTGGGAAATTAGCATCCAGAGATCTGTACTCTGCTCTTATTTATAGGTTGTTCCTGTCTGGGCCAGCTTGGAGCACTGCCTGCCAGGGTAGAGATTTATTTTGGTCTCTCAGTATTTTGGGAGATGCACTAAGTTCTCAGTCTTTGGCAGATATTCTTCCATCATTGAGATTGCATTTGCTCCTGGCTTTGACTCTTTGCTGATCCCACCATGTATTCCCACTACCACACACTTAGAGGTGATTACCTGTATGCCTTATGCTGCTATGCTTGATAGCCAGAGGTAAATAAAATATGGTTCTTCCCCTGAGAAGATACAGTATAGAAATAAGCAGAGGGCTAATGGCATCTTTGCAGTTAGATTAGATGAATAAGGTCACCGTACAGGGTGAAGTTGGCTAGAGAGCTAAAAATGACTGAGGCTTCCAAATACAGATGTGCCTTCTATACACATTTTGGTGAATTTATGTAGTAGATGAGAATGTCCTTGTATTGTAAATTCTTTCTGATCTTGAGTTTCCCCAATGTATAAAGTAAAAAGTATTACTGTAGTGTTGCTAACACATTCTCTACTTTCCTTGGTTTTTGGGTGAGATTATGTCTGTCAATGGGAAATGGACAGGCCTTCTCTGGAGTGTGACTTAGTGAGACCAAAAACATGTAAGCTAGTGTTTGAAATCACAGTCCCCTAAGTCTCCCTGATGATCCTATGAGCACGGAGATGCTTTCTGTTCCATTTACTGTTTCGTTCTAATACTAGAACATTTCCTAACTGGCTCAATGGCTCAGATTTATATTCAGCTATAGAGGAGACAAGTCAGGTGATCTCAAGTTCAAGGTCTGTCCTGGGCTACAAATTGAGTTCAGGTGTAGCCCAGGCAATTTAGTGAGACTTTATCTCTCAAAATTGACAGTAAAAATAGGGATGAAGTTATAGTTCCGCAGTAGAGTGCTTGCCTAGTTTATGTATGAACACTAGGTTCAATCTGCAGTAACAGACAGACAAGACAGACAGACAGACAGACACATCACACAACAGACATAGACAACACACATGCACACACAGTGAGAAAGAGACAGATACCCCCCACACACACACACTATACAAACACGTCTGATACTCAGTAAATATTTCATCAAAGAGTAGGTTTTAAAAAGGTATGCTCATCATTGGATATTATATTAGCATAATTTCATATTAGTACACTTTCCTTCTTAGCCTTTGTATGTAGTTTTTAATCTTGGCACTCTAAGGAGTTTCAAGTTATATTTTTCTTCAGACATATTCTTACCACAAATACATTAGAGAGGTGATTGAGTCCATTAGGACCCATATTGAACATCAGCTGTATGCTTGACTTCTTGTGATCCCAAGATGAGGAAAATATGGTTCTGGTCCCTCAAGAGGGTACAGCACAAGTATGGTATGAGGCTGGGTTTGGGAAATCACAAAAACTCTATTTTTTTTCAATCTAATAGAGTGATCCTGGTAGTATTTAAGGTACCATGGCAGGTCCTAGGAAAGACTTTGGCCTGGAAAAGGGGTCTTATTCTGCCATGGAGCAATAACTTCTGAAATTATAATCAAAAGAGTATCCACAGGTTAAAATAATAAAGGGTGTACATTTAAAAAATATGAAGAAATGTACAGAGCTCATGGAGAGGACTGCCAGTTCTGTAGTGGCGTGCGTGCATGCTTGTGTTCATGTGTGTGTGTGTGTGTGTGTGTGTGTGCGTGTGTGTGCTTGTGTGTTTATGGCCACATATGAATCCTGTCTCTCCAACATACAGGTTCTTGAGTCACGGGACTTAGACTTGATCCCTTCCACTATCCCATAAGCTCTGCTGTTCTAAGAGCATTCCATTAAAAACAATAACCGCACAACATGAATCCCTGGGTCCAGCTTCATCCTGTGCTTTAGAGCAAGATTCTGGGAAATCAGAAATGACCAAATGTTGTCCTTGGAGAGTTTGGCATAAACTGGGATGATGGGCTGTTGTGTGATACAGCAGGGTGTGGACCTGAGCAGGCCTTACTGACCGTGTAAGCCTCACTCCTATGCTTTGACAGCGAGTTTTCTTTTGTTGCTGTTTTTCCAGGTAGGGTTTCTCTATGTAGTCCTGACTGGACTAAAAGCTACCTGACCTGCCTCTGTCTCCAGAGTACTGGGATTAAAGGCATGTGCCGCCACTGCCCAGCTTAGACGGCAACTTTTATTCCTACCCTCCAACTAGATCAGTTGCCTAGATGACATGGAGTTTTGCTAAATGCAGTTGCAGAAGGTGAGAATTCAGCCCTTTGCAGCTGGGCTTTAGGGAACAGTAGGAGTGCATGGGGATGAAGAGGCCTCCAGAGAAAGGATGTGGTGCCAAGACTGTGAATACAGTCCCCATCAAAGAAACCTCCTCTGCATCCTTCAACACTCAGTATCTATCAAGCATCAGCTTAGGTCATTTTGGCTATGTAGTGGGCAGGTGGATAAATTGTGAATCAGTCAGAAATTTAACTACTTTTTACACAGCTCATCTTTTTTTAATTAATTATTTTTTCATTTACTTTACATACCAACCACAGTTTCCCGTCCCTCGTGTTTTCCTCTTTCCCCCACCCACCCCATCTACTCCCTGTTCAGAAAAGGACAGGCTTCCCCTGGAGTCAACAAAGCATGGCCTATCAAATTGAGGCAGAACCAAGCTCTCCCCACCTGCATCAAGGCTGGGCAAGGCATCCTAACATGGGAACTAGGTCTCCAAAAGCCAGCTTAAGCACCAGGGACAGGTCCTGATCCCACTGCTAGGGACCCCATAAACAGACCAAGTTACCAAATTGTCACCCACATGCAAAAGCCTGGGTTGGGCTCATGCAGATTCTCTAGCTGTTGGTCCAGAGTCTGTGAGTTCTCATTAGCTCAGGTCAGCTGTCTGTCTGGGTTCCCTTGTCATAGTCTCCCCTCCCCCCCCCAGATCACAGGATCTGGGTTTAAGGAGTGAGCCCAGTGAGTGTGGACAGTTTTCTTTCAGGCCAATTTAACTGGTAATGTTGGATGGAAGAGTATTTTTACTGCCTTTTGGGTCTTGAGGTGGGTGCTAGAGAAAGCTTTCTGACTGCTTTGCTGTACTTGGTTTTGTTTTTCAGCGTGGCTGTCCTGGCTTTTGCATCTCATCCTACAGGTAAAGCACTCTAGTGTTCACTCAGGACTCTGAGCCTGGTTGTATCTCTGGAGACAGTGTGTAACAACAGTGTGAGGATGTGAATGGCCTATAGATTTGAAATTCCTCTTAGCCCAGTTTGTGGGAGCGGAGTATAGCCCGGTGGCAGAGCACCTCCCCTGCATACACAGGGCGGTCGGGCCCTGGTCTGTCCCTGAACTGCAGACAGGAAGACCCCATTGGGGATTGATTGCTCACGAATTTAGTCTCATTCCCCTTTGAAAACTGTAACTTGTAATATTTTGAACTTTTAAATTTTTAATAGGCCCTGTTCCGACATTTTCATACACATTTGCTATGGTCCTTTACTCAGGCCCTCACCCTGCTACTGCCCCTGTGTTCCCTGCTCGACTCCCAGAGTCTGTTCTCCCAAGACAGTCTGCTCCTTTGCTTGCTGTGAGCTTCTATAGTCTAAGCCTAGGTGTGCAAAGGGCACAAATGTGGCACTTATCCTTCTGTGTCTCCCTTCTTTTCTTTAATATGATGATCCTAAGTTCTGTCCATTTGACATAATACCTTCCTTTATTGACTGAATAAAACTCCTCTGTGTATGTGTGTGCATATAAGAGAGAGACGGAGGGGGGAGGGAGGGAGGGTTGGCTGGTTGTAGGTGCAGACTGGTCTGTCGCTGTGCCACACTGTTCTGAGATCTCTCCCTGGGCTGTCTAGAGCTGTTCTTCTGGGCCAATTTCACAGTATTTGGTAAAGCAGTTTGTTATCATAGCTGCCACTCAGCCTTCTTACTGATGGAGTTGGCTTTTAAATTATCTCTGCTTTGTTGTCACCTTGGTTACTTGGAGGCTATCTCTCAGATTTTGAAATTTCCCCAAATGCTCCGTTCTGTCATTTAGTTTATTTTTTACTTTGAAAGGTTCTGAAGTGCTATTAGTTCATTTTCTGTTGCTAGTAATATAAAACTATAGCTTGAATAAATTATCTTTAAAAAAGAGGTTTATTTTGGTTCCTAGCTCTGGTCCAGGTTCACAGGGCCACTTCCGGTAAGACTTTCCTGTTAGGTAACTAGGGTTTCTAGGGTCAGCGTCTGGGCTCTGGCAGCACAACAAGGTAGGCTGAGCCCTAGCCAGTCACTAAGAAGATAATAGTGAAAAGCAGAGAAAGGATTTAATCAGCGTAGGAACAACTCAGTAAGCCTCCACACCCACATATGATAAGAAATTATGTTAAAATGATGCCAGGCGGTGGTGCACACCTTTGATCTCAGCCCATGCGAGGCAGAGGCAGACAGACCTTTGTGAGTTTGAGGCTAGCCTGGTCTACAAGTAAGTACTAGGATAGCCAGAGTTACACAGAGAAACCATATCTCAAAAAATGTTTTAAAAAGGAAGAAGGGAAACAAACAACTGTGTGTACCACTGTTAAATTGTGGATGCTGGCAGTCTCACCTGTTACCTCACTTAATCATAACTCATTTCTCAAGGGCCCCACTTCTCCCTACTTCTTTGTTTAATTACTTCTGTTACTTCACAGCGTATACTCGACTCGACTAGGAGTGTTAGACGGACTTGCTTTTGGCCATGGTGTTTTATCACAGCAATTATCTGTGGATAATTGCTGGATACTGCTGAATGTCCTCACCATTGCCACATATTGAAAGCACAATATATCTTATAAAACTGACAGCTCTAAATGCTTCCTGTTCTTCTGTTGTCGCACCATACCTCTTCTCCTGCTTTGGGCCTTACAGATGTTTAAGGTGCCTCTTGCCTTTCAAATGGGAAGTTGCAATTGCAGGACCCCCTGGCCTCCCCATTTATTTGCTTCCTGAATTATAATCCATCAAGACCTGTTTGTCCTTCAGCTAAGAGACTGTGCTTTTAATATGTCATGAGATCATCGGAGCTGGAAGGCATTTAACAATAATCCCAGGTGTAAGTGAGGGGTGAAGCTTAGCGGAGCTAAGTGCCATGACCAAGATGAGGCCGAGCAGGTACGGAGGAAGAGGAGTCTGTAGTTGAGGGCACCTGCCCTCATGGTCCTGTTCTGCTTTCCCAGGGCTCCTGTATGTTGTTATGAAATGTCCTGAGCAAGTGAATGCATTTCCAGGGCATGTGGTACCTGCCTCCTGCAGCTGCTCTTGTTCTTGTGTTTTCCCTTCAGCTTTCAAACATGGAGGCTGGTGATAGTTTATCCATTCTGGCCTCTGAGCCAACCTTTTACCAAACCTGAGCTACTGCTAAGGTTTCGGGTTAATACAAAAATGCCTTGGATGGATGACTGCTGTCTGGGTCGGCAGTCAGAGTATAGCATGGCTTGCATGGAAGATTTATCCTAAATGAGCATCAACTTCTCTTTACAAGACATGCAAATAATCTATCAATAGATAGTAGTGATGAACACACAGCTGTGGCTACACTGAACCCCAGAAAGTGTACATTTTTGAAGGGTGAATTTTATGATATGAATTATATCTCAATCAGAAAATATGTCAGAGACAAAAAAGAAACCCCTAATTTGAGAACTAGTTTGGAGTGTGGTCACATTGAAGAGGAATAATTATCTCTCAAATCATGTTTGTGGGGGCTTGGAAGTGCAGACACTTGCTTAGCATGTGTGAGTTTTGGGGTTCAATCCCTAGAATAGCACACACACACACACACACACAGAGAGAGAGAGAGAGAGAGAGAGAGAGAGAGAGAGGACCACCACCTCTGCCCCTGATGCTTGCTTTCCATGTGGTCTTTAGGCTTTAAGCCCACTATTGCATGATAATGAGGGTTGGTTTAGATTAGTATCTTGAAGTCAGAGACCACTGTGACACCTATAAGCTTGTTATACAAGAGGAGTCCATCAGTGACTTCACCTTAACCAAAGTAGTGTCATTGAAGAGGCTGGATATAAGAAATTTAGTCCATGAGAAGGACTTTTGCAGAGCTAATGATCAGATCGGCTCTGCTCTTATATCAACAGCGAGCATAACCTTGACTTCTCTTGCTATAAGTAGCTGAGGCTCCCTAGGAAACAAATGCCCCCAAATTTTCAAAGTCCTGGATGTCTGAGTGTCACAGTAGGGCTCTGGTGAGTAAATGTCAGCAGCATTTCAGAAGAAGCTGGATCCTTTTGTGTGTACTAGAAGCAAGTTTATGGTCTAATTCTTGAGCAGGGACATTGTAAACCATACTGCCTTCCTTGTACATTGAGTAATGTAAGGTGTCTTCTTTTTTCTTTTGTAAATGTGTATACATGAATGTGTACATATTCATGCATGTCAATGTATGTAGGGATGTGCACATGTGTGACTATGTGAGTGAAGGAAAGGCCAACTTTGGGTGTCCTTTCTCAGGACATTGTCCATGTTGTTCTTTTAAGATAGGGTCTCTCACTTTTATCTGGGACTTACTGGTTCAGCCAGGCTAGCTGGCAGGCAGCAAGCCTCAAAGAGTCACCTGTTTCTGATTCTCCAGGCCTAGGATGATAAATGAATGCCACCATGTCTGATTTTTTTAGATGGGTGCTTGTGTGGCAAGCACCTTACTGACTGAGGCATCTTCCTAGCTAAAGAAGCTTTTATAAATATCTGGCTTGGTGGTGGTGGCACATGTCTTTAAACCCAGTACTCAGGAGGCAGAAGCTAGCCTGATGTACAGAGTAAGTTCCAGGACAGCCAGGGCTACACAGAGAAACCCTGTCTTGAAAAACAAAGAAAGAAACAAACAAACAAAAATAAATGAATGAATGAAAAGTGTTCTGTATGTGCTAAACAGCATCATGTCTGTTATTTTCTTAGAATTTTTATAAACTGTGTATTAAGGTGCCTTAAGATTGATGTGTCTGATTCCCCTGTCTGCTATCTGGGGAGTTCCACAGACTTCAGACCTTAGTGGCAATGCCGTTTTCCCTTGATTAATTAATTCCCTTAGTTCACCTGTGTGAATTGAGGATCTCTAAATAGTAGAAGTCTTGACTAGAGTAGTAAAGCTCCATAAGAAATACAAGTAAGAACCTTAGAAGGCTGAACAGCCTTGACCTTTGGGAACTCTCGAGGATACACTGACAGCTGTGATGTGTGTAAGTTGCATCCAGTCTTCAGAACTGTGCACCCACGAGCAGCAGCCCAACACTTCAGAGTCACTTAGGAATAGTCAGGTGCTTATTTTAGTTCCTTAGAGCAGATGACCAGGACATTAAGATAGGACTTTGGTATGAAAAATGATAGTTCTGTGTCTTAGTTTCTTCTGGTTTTGTGACAAAGTACTCTGACAAAAGCAACTTAGGGGAGAAAGGCTTTGTCCTGTTTCACGTTCAAGGACATTGCCCATCACTGTGCAGAGGTGACAGGAGCTAGCCACAGCCCATCTGTAGTCAGGAAGAAGAGAGCAATGGATGCCAGTTGCAGCTCAGGTCATCCCTTTCTCTGTTTATACAGTCTAGGATTCCAGCGGGTATGGTACCACCCACAGTGGGCCAGCCCTTCCCACCTCAGTACAGCCCTGCCAGAGGCCATTTCCCAGATAAGTCCAGGCTTTGTCAAGTCAACAGTTAACACTAACATCTGTTCCGAGTGTACACTGCACCTTGGGAGTCAATTCCATTAACTTTAAATCTACCCTGATGGAGTTTTCTGTCTTAGTTAGGGTTCTATTTCTGTGAAGAGACATCATGACCATGGCAACTCTTACAAAAGACAACATTTAATTAGGGCTGCCTTTCAGGTTCAGAGGTTCAGCCCATTATCATCATGGTGGGAAGCGTAGCAGCACACAGGCAGACATGGGGCTACAGATGTAACTCAGAGTTCCACATCCAGATCCTCAGGCAGCAGAAAGAGTGACCCTGGGCCTGGCTTGGGCATCTGAAACCCCAGAGCCCAACCCCAGTGACACACTTACTCCAACAAGGGCCACACCTCCCAGTAGTGCTGGTCCCCATGAGTCTGTGAGGGCCATTTTCATTCAGACTATCTCATTTCTAATGGTTTGCAGCTAATTCTGAAGTTCAGCAGATAAGTAGATATACTTTTAACTCAGAAGATGCCAGTACCACAGTGTGTTGCTGTTTCAGCAGGTGCAGCATGAGGCTTCAGTCTGACATGATCTAGTAGCAGAGGATCTCATTATGGGATTCTTGCTTTTTCTCTTCCTCATTTCTGAATGGCTGAAGAATGAGCTTCTCTACAAAAGCCTTCTTGGGTGCATGGGATCAAGCAGATAGTTTGCATACCCTGAGCACTAGGTTTCTTGTGGGGTTGGGGAGATGGAGCCAATCTGTTTCTCTAACCTTTTACCTTACAAATTACTGAGAGGACTGAAGAATCTTAGAGCCATAATTGGGAAGACCCCCCCCCTTCTCTAAGGTTTTGACCAGGAGTAGAGACATTTCCCCCATGTTTAAAGTGTGCACTTTGTATTCTTGTGGGGTCTGCTGTGATAGTCAAAAGAGAGACTTAAAGCAACCGAAAAGCTGGGGGTGTCAGGCAGATGAGCCACCAATGACCTTGGCTCATGGGATGCCATTGCTGAAGTAAAGCAGCAGCACTAGCCATTCTTTAGAGGTGACCCCGCCCCTATTCCTTGCAAGTTTTAAAGTTGAGATGGAGAGAGGGGAAGGTTCCCTCCTGCTTCTCCTCATGGTAAGTGTAGCAAGGCTTGCTACTTCACCATTGCGATTTTGTGCTCTGTAACCTTTAGAGAAGTGGGGTTCATGTTCTTTGCTCTCCAAAATGCCACCTGGAAGCTAGCCATGCAGGATACTGACAGCAGAGACTTCATGTGGCTGCCACTAGGCATGAGTCAGCCCCAGCCATTTAGTTGATGCTTGTACCATGCAGCTCAGCACAGAGCAGCACCAGGATATTGTTTGTGAACACCTTCACTTTTCTTCCCCCATTTTTTAAGAAAGAGTATTATCATTATTTTATGCATATGTACCTGAGTTTATATATGTGCACCATATGGATGTGTGTACCTACAGAGGCCGGAAGAGGCCATTAGAGCCCCTGAGCTAGAGTTACAGAGCCGTGAGCCTCCTCCTGATGTGAGTGCTGGAATGAAACCTGGGTCCTCTGCAAGGGCAGTACCCCGCCCCTCCGTGTCTCTCTCTGCTTTTCTCTCTCTTCTCTGTCTCTGTTGTACTTTGTGCTTTCTTTGTTTTCTTGTTCTTGTTTGCTTGTTTATTGATTTTATTTGCCTGTTTGAGTTCTAGAGAGAGGGAAAGAAGTTAGATGAGAGGGGAAGACCTAGGAGGAGACGACAGAGGGAAAACCATGACCAGAATATGTTGTGTAAAAAATACAAATGAAAAACATGATTTAATAAGAGACAGATTGAGGACAGCAAAAGGGGGAACTTGAGGGTCACATAGTCAAGTCTAGAACATTCCTGACCTTCCAGGAAGCATCTGTCTACAGTAGAGTCTCTGTCATGCTGACGTAGAGTGGTGACAGAGCTGTGGGAGATGGAAACTCTGCTCTCAAAGCATTTCACAGTTCTGGGTGGTGGGACAGGGCAGATGTGCCGGCAAGAAGGAGTTCATCTGCCCTCCTCATCTGTCCTCATCTGCCCTCCTCATCTGTCCTCCTCATCTGTCCTCCTCATCTGTCCTCATCTGTCCTCCTCATCTGTCCTCATCTGTCCTCCTC
>PVIH01029617.1:0-13366 GCA_004025045.1 Sigmodon hispidus
CACCCAGAAGTGGTATTGCAGGGTCCTTGGGGAGATTGATTCTCAATTTTCTGAGAAACCGCCATATTGCATTCCAAAGTGGCTGAACAAGCTTACACTCCCACCAACAATGGAGGAGTGTTCCCCTTGCTCCGCATCCTCTCCAACATAGGCTGTCATCTGTTCCTTTTATCTTAGCCAATCTCACAGGTGTTAGGTGGTATCTCAAAGTTGTTTTGATTTGCATTTCTCTGATAGCTAAAGATGATGAGCACTTTTTCAGGTGCCTTTCAGCCATTCATAGTTCCTCTGCTGAGAATTCCCTATCCATTAGGGTGATTGTGGCCTCATAAAAGGAATTTGGCAATGTTCCTTCAGTTTCTACTGTGTGAAATAGTTTGAGGAATAATGGTAGCAATTCTTCTTTGAATGTCTGGTAGAATTCAGCACTAAAACCATCTGGACCATGGCTTTTATTTTTGGGGAGGTTTTTAATGACAGTTTCAATTTCTTTAAGGGTTATAGGTCAGTTTAGGTAATTAATCTGATCTTCATTTAATTTTGGTAGGTGGTACCTGTCCAGAAAGCTGTCCATTTCTTCTAGGTTTTCCATTTTTGTGGAATACAGATTTTCAAAATATGATCTGATAATAATTCTCTGTATTTGCTGGGGGTCTGTTGTTATATCCCCCTTTTCATTTCTGATTTTGTTGATTTGAACACTCTCTCTCTGTTTTTTGATTAGTTTGGCTAAGGGCTTATCTATCTTGTTAACTTTCTCAAAGAACCAACTCTTAGATTTGTTGATTCTTTGTATTGTTCTTTTTGTTTCAATTATATTGATTTCAGCTCTAAGTTTGATTATTTCCTGACATCTACTCCTTCTACGTGAGTTTGCTTCTAATTCTTCTAAGGCTTTCAGCTGAGCTGTTAGGTCTCTAGTTTGAGATTTCTCTAGGTTTTTCATATAGGCATCTAGCGCTATGAATTTTCCTCTTAAGACAGTTTTCATTGTGTTCCACAAGTTTGGATACATTATAGATACATTTTCATTGAATTCTAGGAAGACTTTGATTTCTTTCTTAATTTCTTCCTTGACCCAGAGATGGTTCAGCTGAGTGATGTTTAGTTTCCATGAGTTGGTAGGCTTTCTTTGGGTTTTGATGTTGTTGAACTCTAACTTTAGGCCCTAGTGGTCCAATATGTTACAAGGGATTATTTCTATATTTTTTTTTGTATCTGTTGATATTTGCTTTATGACCAATTATGTGGTCAATTTCGGAGAAAGTTCCATGAGGAGCTGAGAAATATGTATATTCCTTTGCGTTTGGGTGGAAGCTTCTCTAGATATCTATTAAATCCATTTGCATCATAACCTCTTTTAGACTCATTATTTCTCTGTTGAGATGCTGTCTGGTTGATCTATCCAGGGTTGAAAGTGGGGTATTGAAGTCTCCCACTATTAGGGTGTAAGAATTGATGTGTGACTCAAGGTTTATCAGTGTTTCTTTTACATAAGTAGGTGCCCTTATATTAGGGGCATAAATATTTAAGATTGAAATCTCCTCCTGACCAATTTTTCCTGTGATGAATAAGTGGTGACCATCTTGGTCCCTTTTAATTGCTTTTAGCTTAAAGTGTACTTTGTTACTTATTAGGATTGCAACCTCTGCTTGTTTCTTAGGATCATTTGACTGGAAAATCTTTTCTCAATCCTTTATTCTAAGCCTGTGTCTGTCTTTGCAGTTGAGGTGTGTTTCTTGAAGGCAACAGAAGGATGGCTTCTGTTGTTTTATCTCTCTTGTTAGTGTGTGATGTTTTATAGGAGAGTTGAGACCATTGATATTCAGGAAAATTAGTGAACATTCATTGATATTTCCTGCCATTTTTGGTGGTAACTTGTTTATATTTCCTTTCTCTAGGGTATTCTTCTGTGGAATTATTGTTTTTGATTTCATGGGTGTATCTGGGGTCCTTCGGTTGGAGTTTTCCCTCTAATACTCTCTGTAGTGCTGGATTGGTAGATATTCTTTCAGTCTGACTTTGTCATGAAATATCTTGTTTACTCTATCTATGGTGATTGATAATTTTGCAGGGTATAGTATTCTTGTTTGGCAGCCATGCTGTTTTAGTGTCTGTATAACTTCTGACCAAGCCTTTCTAGCTTTCATCGTTTCCATTGAATAGTCAGGCATTATTCTGATATGTCTGCCTTTATATGTAAATTGACCCTTTTCTTTTGCAGCTCTTAAAATTTTTTCTTTGTTCTGTATTTTTTGTGGCTTGATTATAATGTGGTGTGCTGACTTTGTTTGAGGGTCATATCTATTTGGTATTCTGTAAGCTTCTTGTATCTTTCTAGGCACTTCCTTCTTCAGGTTAGGGAAGTTTTCTTCTATGATTTTATTGAAAACATTATTTGTGCCTTTGAGCTGGTATTCTTCTCCTTCTTCTATTCCTATTATTCTCAGATTAGGTCTTTTCATGGTGTCCCAAATTTCTTGAACATTTTGAGTTATGGCATTTTTAGTTTTGCTATTTTCTTTGACTGATATATCTATTTGAGCTACTGAGTCTTCCACTTCAGAGATTCTGTCTTCCATCTCTTGAACTCTGTTTGTTATGCTTGTATCTATGGTTCCAGCTTTTTTCTTCAGATTTTCTATTTCCATCTTTGCCTCATTTTGTGCCTTTTTTATTGCTTCTATTTCAGCTTTTATTTCAGCTTTTAGTTCCTGGCATGTTTCTTTCATAGATTTATTCATCTCTTCCAATTTTTTGTTTATATTTTCTTCTATTTATTTAAGGCTATTTTTCATATCCTCTTTGAGAGCTTCGATGATCATCAAAAAGGAATTTTTGGTGTTGCTTCCTTCTGTTTCTTTTTCATTGCTCAGTTCATGTCCTGTATTTGTAAGATTGCCACTTTCTTCTGGAGTTACCTTGTTGTTCTTTGTCTTATTATGTAAGTTTTTGCACTGACGTTTGCCCATGGCATCAGTGGTTCATGATCAGATGGCTTCTGGTCAGTTGTGGCACTTGGGCTTGTGCACCTCCTGTCATCTCTCTTAGCGGGGTCTGAGTCTGTCCTTCAGAGACCCCAAAAGTTATCTGTTCGCTCAGGTGGAGGACTAGATGGGTAGCCGTGCAAATTCCCTCAGCAGTGGCTGTGGGCGTGGTGGCAGGCAGACTTTATTTGTACCTGCTACAGAGTGCTTTGGGACTTACTCTGCAGACAGCACCTGGTCCAAGAAGCAGAACCGGAACTGATGGGAGCTCAACTCTCCCTCCCTGGCTGGGATATAGGCACTTGGGTCTGGTGACCCCGTCTCAGCTCTGGGTGGGGTCTGAGTCTGTCCTTCAGGGACCTTTGTAGTTATCTGTTCATTCAGTTGGAGGTTGAGGTGGGTAGCCATGCAAATTCCCTCAGCAGCAGCTGTGGGTATGGTGACAGGCAGACTTTATCTGTGCCTGCTACCGGGAAGTGAGTGTTTACTGTTGGGAGGGAAAGATTAACAGCATTAACTATTACAAATCCTTCATGTGACATTTCTAAGCATCATCCTTGTGTCCCAGAGCTTCCTATACAGTTAATTCTAATCCAGTTTACCTCTCTGAATAAGGAATGTTGATCATAGTGTGGGCATTAACTGGTCCCAAGAGTTTCTCGTGAGGTCATGGTGGCTGATCTCTGAGTAGCGTTTTGAGCACTTGAGTGCATACCTTCACCATGGTGTGCACCTTGCAGTGGACAAGGGCAGCAAGGAAGTGCCTCAGTTGTTGTTTGGAATAAAACCTGAGGGTTTTCTTGTTTACTCTCCTCCTCAGATGAGGGCAAACTGCACCAACTGTTTGTCATTTGGGGTTTTTTTTAATCATGTTCTCACTAGGGGTTATAATTATTCCAGTTTTTTTCTTAATAGCTACAGGTGTTACCTGGTCTACATTACACCTGGTCATCTAATGGCACTATGGCATCCCAGGTCTACACAGCCAACTGAGTTCTAACACAGCCCTCCCTCTTGACAGGCTTGAGAGAACTGTCCTTGAGGGCCCACCTCTCTCACTCTTGTTGACACCATAAAATAACCCCTTGTCATAGGAAGTAGCCAGATCAATCATAACCAACATTCCCTATGGCAGTCAGTGTTGGCTTCCGAGAGCAGTGAATGAAGGATGATCAGAGGACTTTAGATAATCTAGAAAACAGACTGGGCTCATTAAACAAAGACTGCCACTTGCTCCTGTACCTGCATCCCCACTGTAACTATTGCAAAATAGATTGGGGGAGTGTGAATCCAAAGTCTCCAAAGGATCAATCAGAAGATAACAAAGTTTCTGAGGGTGGAGGGCTTCCTGAGTCCAAAATGTTTGACTCAGATAAACTGTTAAGTGATACAAGTTCAACAACATAAGAACAAGCACCGTGATACTAAGCACTTATTCCACTGGAACTTCATTTCAAATGAAAAAGGTTCTATACACAAAATACCATTCTTAGTCACTGGAATTATGAGTATTATTCTTGCCACTTATCAAGAGCCAATTTGGCTCCTTACCTCCCACCTTAAGAAGCGTCAGTCGGTTGGAGTTGCCTTTCAGTCTGTCTTTGCAAACTTGCTTGGCACACTCCCTCATTCTCAAGCACACTGCAGGGTGACATGCAGATGGGTAAGTGAAACAGTCCTGAGACCAGAGGCCAAGGTCCTTTACACTCTAGACCACAGCCCATGGAATAGATCTACATACATTTATAACAGATCTCCCTTAACATGATCTAGGTAGGCTCTCACAGACAAGCCCAGAAATGTGTCTCTTCTGAGATTCTAGATCTTTCTCAGTATGCCACATAGCACAGGGCAGTCAGCAGCTTCAGCTACTACAGGTGAGGAGGCTTCTGGATACCCACCATTCTTGTCGATGTCTCTAGGCAATAGGATGGTCTGGCAAGGCAATTTCTGAAGTGTGCCTTTTGATATGGATACCTGGTGCTGCAAGTTTGGGCAATGATGAGAAGTGGGGTACCTGTCTTACTTTTCTCAGCTCTCTGTCAACATATCTGACAAAAATGACTTAGGAGGCATTTATTTGGGCTCACAGTCTGAGAGATACAGTCTATCCTAATGGAGTCATGATATTGTATCTATAGTCAAGAAGAAGAGAAATGAATCCCAGCTCCCACCTTGCTTCTTCCTCTCTAACTGAAGCCAGGACTACTTGGTACATACCTAGCATTGCAGGTGGCCTGGAAGACCATGTTGAAAAGCAATAAGCAGTAAGGTGGTGGGGTGGGAGATGGAGGTGGCAAGGTTTACAGAAGGATGGAGATGCAGGAGGCAACAGTAAAAGCTCAGATAGTTAGTGAAGGTGACCCACAGGGGACCGCTGACTGCCTCCCAGAGCACGGTGTGTGACCAGAATACAAGTGAGCTGAACGTCAAGGCAGAGGAGATGGCACAGATAAACAGACAAGCAAGCCTGCAAATTGGTCCACATTTGGTTTATTAGTTCCTTTAGCTGTGACCTGGGGGAGAACGTGGACTCTTCATTTCTCATTGAGACCCCTGGCTGCTGTCCTCCAGAAGGCATAGTTAGTAACTGCAGAATACAACAAAACACAGTTCAGGGCAGTGAATCCAAGCTTAACCCCTCACAAAGTACAAACAGGAGCTGCCAAGAGCAAATCTGTGTGCCCACACAAGGGGCTTCTCAAACGATGCTTTCAATTTTGTTTCTTTGTTACATTGTTTTGTCCACAAGTAACCAACTTTCATCATTTCCTATGATTTTTTTAAATTTTTGAATTAGAAATACTTTAACTGGCAAGCATTAAAAAATCTCACATTTTTTAGATATAATGAAATATTTATAGTATATTCATGTATCTACTTTTTAAATTTCTATACTTTTTTCCATATCTTTTTTTCTTTTTGTGTTATAAACCATGTTTTAAATTTTTATTTATTTATTTTGTTGGAATAGGTTCTCACATAGTCCAGGATGAACATCAACTCCTCAAGGAGCTGAGGATAATCCTGAGCCTCTGATTCTGCTGATTCCACTTTCCAAGTGTTGAGATAATAGGCATGTGACACAATAAACAGCTATCTTATTCTTTCTTATTACTAAAATATAATTACACAATTTCCCTTTTTTCTCCATCTCCTCCCATGCCAAGCTCCCTTGCTCCCTCTCAGACCCCTGGACTTCTCTTAAATTATTATTGTTACATATCTGTGCATAGGTATGTAAACACGGCCTGCTAAGTCCATTCAGGGTTGATTGCATACATATGATTTGAGGACTGACCACTTGGTATTGGGTAACCTTATTTTTAAGAGAAGGTTGGGACCACTTAGCTAACTTCTTTTGAAAGAGAGAGAGAGACTTATTCAGGCCAAGCTAACCCTCATCTTCCTACATCCTCTCCCAAATTCAGGGAATACAGGCATATGGAATTACACCTGTCTCCCAAATAAATGTTTGACTCCTAAAACTCATGAAACTGCTCCCAACCTGTGCCTTATAGATAAAAGGGTCTATAAAAACTTTCATTTCATAAATCAATTTATGTATTCCTAGATCAAAGGGTCTATAATAATTTTGGTTTCATAAATCAACTTATGTACTCTTAGATCTTATCAGGAGCAATTCCTCAACTCCATTATAATAAAGACCAAGTCCCAGAACACTTAGAATATTTCTAAATTGAATAAAAACATACTAAATTGTTTACATGTCATAAGCAACAGCTACTTTAGATTTATATATTCACTAGGAATAGCAATTTAAGGAAATATAGGTAGTTCATTTATCAGTGTAGTGTGTTAGTCACTCATCTACTTGACACTTAAGAATTTTAACCAACCATGGATCACTACTGTCACTTTATATGTGTTCATTTTAAGAATCATTTCCAAACATACTCACCTGTTGGTAGGTGTTCCACTGCTTATGTGGGACTTTGATCTAAATAAATAAGAAAACACCATTTTAGGTCCACAGGATACAATCTGTGCAAATTATATTATGTTTAGTTCATATTGTAATCTCTTCCTCTTGCCCTTCCAAGTTGTAAGTATAAACAAAAACTTTCTGGCAAATGTCTACTATTATATCACATGCCAAAAGTCAGAATCTTGAGTGTCTATTCCATTTTATTTCCACAGACTCCATATTTCTAGTCAACCTAGTGAAATGGTGAGGAAGAGAAAAGAATGAACATGGCCTGAGAGTCCCAGAGAACACAATTAAGACACAAGGCAGAGGCTCTTGTGATACAGTGGTGAAATCTTAACATTTCTGCTCCACCTTCTGCTTCCACTATTATGCATTTCCTACTATTCTGACCATTTAATATCCCATTTAATGCTATTTGTTTTCTTCTAAACCAGTAGGTGTTTGCTGTAAACACCCATTAAGAAGAAATTCCTGTAGTGAACTTAATTAAATTCTATAATTCATTCAGTTGTTCATTTGTTGGGATAAATACAGTCCAAACTGAGTAGTGACATTTGTCTGTGTGTGTCCCAGCATGAAGGCTCCACAATGTTCAAATTATAAGTTAGTTTTTCCAAATAATTATATGTATCTTATCTTGTGACATTTCACTAGTTGTGGTAGTTTGAGTAAAATTGACCCCTATAAATTCATAGAGAGTGGCACTATTAGGAGGTGTGGCTTTGTTGAAGCAGGCGTGGCCTTGTTGGAGAAAGTGTGTCAGTGCAGTAATGGGCTTTGAGTTCTCATATGCTCAAGATTACCTCCCAATGTCTCAGTTCACTTCCTGTTGACTGTGGGTCAAGATGTAGGACTCTCAGCTGCCTCAACAGCACCATGTTTGCCTGCATGCTGCCATCTCACAATATGATGATAATGGACTAAACCTCTGAACCTGTAAGCAACTCCATTAAAAGTTTTCTTTTATAAGAGTTGTGGTCATGGTGTCTCTTCACAGCAAAAGAAATGCTAACTAAGACAATGGTATTATGCCTATATATTTTAAGAGTAAGCAATCAATGTTCAGCCAACTGAATAAAGGCCAATTAATTAATACATGTTCCTATATTGACAAATATTAATATTTGTTTTGATGTATTTTTATCAACTGTGACTACTCAAAAGCATACTGAGCAATTATTTGCAAACTGCAATGTTTCATCATAAGTTTATAATTTATTTACTCATAGGAAATACTTCCTAAATGTTTGTCTGATGGTTTCCGGCTGGGTCTTATATTCTGGACCTAAATAAAAATTAAAATTATATCTGAAAGTATCAAGAAATTAATCCACTTTGAGAAAGCAGAATAGACCTGTGCATACTCTACCCAAACTAACTCTAAACACTTAAAATGTGTGAGTAGCATGTTGTTCACCAGCACACTAAAAGTAACACACAACAGTCCTTAATTCTGTGGAGGGATGAGGTGTGGTGACAACAGAGACCTTTTGTTTCTTGTCACTTCTAAACATACAATATAAAATTGACTCTAGGCTGCTAAATCCTGCCCTTTAGACTCTGACACAGTGGTTCTCAGCCCTCCTAATGCTTTGACCCTTTAATACAGTTTCCAGTGCTGTGGTGGCCCTCAACTATAAAATTATTTTGCTGCTACTTCATAACTGTAATTTGCTATGGTTATGAGTTGTAATGTAAATATCTGATATGCAGGATATCTGATATGCCAATCTCTAAATGGGTCATAACCCACAGGTTGAGAACTAGCGCTGTAAGTAAACGTTCTATTTATTGGCTTTGTCTGTGAATTACTCCAGGTTGTGCACTAATTTATGTCAACTTCGGGAAAGCCTAGTAGACTGAACTGGCAGGGAAATTCCTGCCTTCCATTCCATACATACCAAAATCCAGATCCAGAAAGACAAATACCATGTGTTCTCTATTTGGATTTTAACTCTAAGTCATGTGTCAGTGCATAATCTAGAACAGCAGGTTCTCAACCCATGGATCGTGACTCTGGTATCAAACATCTCTTCCACAGAGGTCACCTTAGACCATCGGAGAAAAAGAGATATTTACATTATAATTCATAACACTAGCAAAATTAGTTATAAAGTAGTAAGAAAAATAATTTTGTGATTGGGGGTCACTACAACATGTGGAAGTGTATTAAAAGGTTACAGCATTAGGAAGGCTGAGAACCACTGGCCTCTGAAGTAACTTTAGAGACCAATAATATAAAAAGGGGCAAAGTGGGGTTAGGCAAAGGATTTCTAGGGGGGATGATGGCAGGACACACTGCCTATGAATGGGGTGAATGAAAAAAACAGGGGTGAGGCTTTGACTTGGGGTGGGGCTTTGACTTGGGGTGCAGCTTTGACTTAGGGTGCATCTTTGACTTGGGGTGGGGTTTTGACTTGAGGTAGGAGGAAGGAAAATAATGCTAAAGATGCTTGAAAAGATAAAGGGGATTAATAAAATAACTATTAAACAACTGTCTGCTTAAAATTACACATAATATCTATTTTGTCTTAACTGGGGTTTCTATCACTGTGACAAAACACCATAACCAAAAAGCAAGTTGGGAAGAAAAGAGCTTTATTTGGCTTATGCTTTCTTACACTGTTCATTATCAAACAAAGTCAGGACAAGAACTCAAGCAGGGCAGGTTCCTGGAGACAGGAGCTGATGCAGAGGCCATGGAGGGGTGCTGCTTATTAGCACATCCTCATCCATAGGCAGAGAAAAGAGTAGGGGATGGAGGGAGAGAAGGAGGAGGAAAGACTGGGCCTGTCATAGGCTTCATGGGCTTTTAAAAGCTGAAGTCCCGTCCCCAGTTACACATTTCCGCCAACCCTGTTGAAACTACTTCAACAAGGCCACACCTCCTAACCCTTCTCAAACAGTGACACTCCCTGATGACTAAGTATTCAAATATATGACCCTATGGGAACTGTTTTTATTCAAACCACCACATAAAGTCCTGCAAGAAAATAAAATAATTTCTTTCAGGTAAATGGATGGAACTGAAATATGTATTGAGTGAGGTAACCCAGACCCTCCAAGAAGATAAATACTGAATGCTCTTTTTGTCATATGTTAATTCTAGATTCAAATTTTATAATTTGTGTTTAATTTTAGTGACCACTCAGAACCAGGAACCTGGAAAAGGTCTACTTGACTGAAGGGTCTCTTGAGGGAGAGGAAATGACAGACATAGATGATGTCAAAATGTCAACCTAGTACTTGAAACTTAGTAACTTTAAGCAGGATGGGAATTAGAAGATGAGATGGGGAAGAGAGGGTTAACCAAAATAAAGAATGCATGAGAAACCATACAATTAAAATATATAAATTAAGAAGAAAAGAAGGGGGGATAGCCTACTTGTTAGATAATGCTACTCCTGAAAGTCTTGAGTTATTAAGTAAAAACCCCAGTGCCAGGTGTAACATATACTTCCTAATTGAGTTGTTGGACAGAGATACCGAAAAGGCTTCCAAAAGGATACAAAGATATTGTCATTCCACTAGGTTGCCCACCAGAACTAAGTAATAAAACCATATTGCTAAAGACACCATACACCCTAGTTACAAGATATAAAGAAGCCAAAATAAAACTGAGCTGGAAGCTTTTACGGTACCAGAGGTGCTATAAATGCTAATATGAACCCTACCAACTACAGGATCAAAGTTTCAGAGAAGATGTACCTACTGGTACAGTAGTGGCAAGACTGTTATATGGCTAACCAACTGCTCTCTGTTTGTTTGAATTTGAGGTGTGTTCCACAAAAGTAAATTCATGTCTAGTACTACAAACCCAGTCAATAAGAATCATAGTGAGGAAATCTTAGACCCTTAGGCTCAAATTACTATTGGTTAGCTAAATTGTCATGGTTCCAAGCTGCCTTCTAAATATTTATTTTTATTATACCCATAGGTAAATGCTACATCTGGCCTTGATCAAAGAAGCATTTGTAATGAACAATGGCAGGTGCAGAAACACATGGCTATGCAGGTTGCTTAGAAAGTAATGACCGGGTGTGCAGCCCTAAAGAAAACATTCATATAACCTCCTTGAAAAATTGGGGGTCATCTTGGAAGAGTAAAATGAAAAGAACTTATGGATGACAAGGAGGAAGGCATCAGTGTGTTTACCCAAGCAGCATACCAATAACCCAGGCTTGATAACTTGTAAGTATCTCACGTCTCTTCTGTTAGACTTGGCATTTATCCCTTACACGTTTTTGCAGGCACAGGGTTGCAGGAATAGAATTCCAATAAACTAGCAAATACATGACAAACTTACTAAAAACAAAACTATTACATATTATTATTCTGGTTTTTCATAGCACTACCTTCCCAGCTAAAGTTCAGATGTCTAAAATTCTGTTATAATTTATAATTAATTTATTACCCATTTTCAACATGTTTCTCTATGCCACCTTTTAATGTACTCACCTGCCTGTGTAGGTGTGAGTGCTATCTTCTGATTTGCTTCTAGAAAGAAATAGAAAATAGCATGCTAATTAGTAGTAAAAAAATAAAAATCTTAACTTTGTAAAAATTGGACTATTATATAAGCAGTATTATCTCTTTTACAAGACCAGTTACCAATAAATAGCATAATACACAATGGGATCTGAATAAAGATGAGAATAGGTTTTTTTAATGGTAGTTGAAATGGAACATAGGACCTTTTGTAAGGTAGGCAAGTGTTCTGTCAATGAGCTATATCCTCAGCCTATGACTGACACTGGAAAGCACTAGTATGCTGCAGGGCACCACCTCCTGGCAAGGGTACATACAGGCAAAGCAGGGCGCTCACCGAGGGCTGTGAGGCAAGACAAAGATGCTGACTTAGGAAATGGTCTGGCTCTTCCTTTAGAAGGTAAAAATTTCTACCATATTACTCAGCAGGTCCTCCTCTTGGAAATAAACCAAACTATAAAGTTCACACAACCATTCACACCACAACATCCACAGCAGCTTTATTCATTTTACCTAAAAGTTGTAAGTGGCTTGAGTATCCATGAGGAAAAGATCAAACAAATGATAAAAGATTGTAATGAGCATCCAAACCATTGTGGTGAGTAAAATAAGTCACATAAAAACAAAGACTATGTAAAGTGTGTCCATTTATACAAAAATCTAGAACATGAAAAACAGCTCCTTTCAAATTGATGGTGTAAAACTGGGTTGGTACTTGCAGAAGGTTACATTTAGACCCTTGCTTCTCGCCCAGTAAAGAAACCAACTCAAAATATATCAAAGACCTGTGTGTCCTATGTCTGTTGCAGGAGCAAGCCAGGGAAGTTTCAAGAAACCAGCATGAGTGACAATTTCTTTTTTTTCTTCTTCTTCTTCTTTATTTTGTATTTATCAAAAAAAAAAACAGTAAAATGAATTTGAAATGCTGAAAAGTTAACAATAACTATAAAGAGGATAAGAATCATAAGCATGGCTTATCAAGGGTGATAATGCAAACAAGATTGCTACACATATATTTACTTTGTGTTCAGCTTTCCCTCTGAATTTTTTTTCCATCCCTGTATATCCTTATTCAAGGTCCCTTCCTCCTCCCACCACATCAGGACATTTTTCTTCTCCACAACTCCCCATCCCCTCCCTGAGCAGAGAGCAGACAGTCCTATGGTCCCACTGACCCAATAATGTTTGGATCAGTCTCCACTCCTGGCCAAATCCAGTTTTGTCCATCCTCCCACAAGAGTGAGTCAGGTGTTCCTATAGTTGAAGTGGGGTCCGAAGGGTCAGTCCAGGGTGTTACTGATCCCAAGCTGTTCAGTGGTTGTGGTTTGCAGCTTGGGCATGTTTGGCTTTTTTTCTTGTTTGTTTGTTTAGAGATCACTAATGAGTGAGTACATCCCCTGCTTTATCTTTCTGAGATTGTGATACCTCCATCAGGAGGATATTCTCCAAATCCATCCATTTGCCTGCAAATTTTAGGATATCATTTTTTCTTACTGCTGAGTAGTATTCCATTGTGTAGATGTACCACAGTTTGTTAAACCATGCTTCAGTTGAGGGACATCTAGGTTGTTTCCAGGTTCTTGCTATTACAAATAATGCTGCTATGAACATAGTTGAGCTAATACCTTTGGAGTGTGAATGTGCCTCTTTAGGGTATACACCCAGAAGTGGTATTGCTGGGTCTTTGGGGAGATTGATTCTCAATTTTCTGAGAAACCGCCATATTGCATTCCAAAGTGGCTGAACAAGCTTACACTCCCACCAACAATGGAGTAGTGTTCCCCTTGATCCGCATCCTCTCCAACATAGGCTGTCATCTGTGCCTTTTATCTTAGCCAATCTAACAGGTGTTAGGTGGTATCTCAAAGTTGTTTTGATTTGCATTTCTCTGATGGCTAAAGATGATGAGCACTTTTTCAGGTGCCTTTCAGCCATTCGT
>PVIH01029618.1:0-13366 GCA_004025045.1 Sigmodon hispidus
GACCTATAGTGGAGTATAGGTTTTTGAGTATGACCTATAGTGGAGTATAGGTTTTTGAGTATGACCTATAGTGGAGTATAGGGTTTTGAGTATGACCTATAGTGGAGTATAGGTTTTTGAGTATGACCTATAGTGGAGTATAGGTTTTTGAGTATGACCTATAGTGGAGTATAGGGTTTTGAGTATGACCTATAGTGGACTATAGGTTTTTGAGTATGACCTATAGTGGAGTATAGGTTTTTGAGTATGACCTATAGTGGAGTATAGGTTTTTGAGTATGACCTATAGTGGAGTATAGGTTTTTGAGTATGACCTATAGTGGAGTATAGGGTTTTGAGTATGACCTATAGTGGAGTATAGGGTTTTGAAGTATGACTTAAGCATTCTCTGGATTTCTGCAGTATCTGTTTTTTATGTCCCCCTTGTCATTTCTGATTTTATTAATTTAGATATTCTTTCTCTGCCTTTTCATTAGTTTGGATAAGGGTTTGTCTATCTTGTTGACTTTCTCAAAGAACCGGCTCTTTGATTCATTGATTTTTTTTTTTGTATTGTTCTCTTTGTTTCAGTTTTATTGATTTCAGCTCTGAGCTTGATTATTTCCTGCTATCTACTTCTTCTGGCTGAATTAGCTTCCAATTGTTCTAAAGCTTTCAGCTGTGCTGTTAAAGTCTCTTACGTGAGATTTCTCTGGGTTTTTCATATAGACGTCTAGTGCTATGAACTTTTCTCTTAACAATTTTTTCTTGTGTCCCTTAAGTTTGGGTATGTTATACATTCATCTTCACTGAATTCTAGGAAGTCTTTAATTTCTTTCTTTACTTCTTTCTTGGCTCAGAGGTAGTTCAATTGAGAGATGTTTAGTTTCCATGAGTTTGTAGGTGGTTCTGCTCTGTGATTTCTGTTGCTGAAGTCTAACTTTAGACCATGGTGGGCTGATATGATACAAGGAATTATTCCCATTATTTTGAATCTATTCATATTTGCTTTATAACTGAGTATGTGAACAATTTTAGAGAAAGTTCCATGGAGTGCTGAGAAAAACATATATCCCTTTTTGTTTGGGTGGAAAGTTCCATATATATCTATTAAGTCCATTTGAGTCATAACATCTGTTAGATTCCTTTTTTCTCTCTTAAGTTTCTATCTGGTAGACCTATCCATTGGTGAGAGTGGGGTTTTGAAGTCTCCTACTAGTAATGTGTGGACTTTGATATGAGATTTAAGCTTTAGTAATGTTTCTTTTACACATGTGGGTGCCCTTATATCGGGGACATAAATGTTCAGGATTGAAATTTCATCTTGATGGATTTTTTCTGGAGTTGAATAAGTAATGTCGATCCTAATCTCTTTTGATTAATTTTAGTTTGAAGTCTCTTTTGTTAGATATTAGGACGGCTATACCAGCTTGTTTCTTAAATCCATTTGACTGGAAAGTCTTCTCCCAACTCTTTACCCTGAGCCAGTGTTTGTCTTTGAAGCTGAGGTGTGTCTCTTGTATATAGCAAAAGGATGAATTCTGTTTTTGTATCTATTGTGTTAGTTTGTGTCTTTTTAAAGGTGAATTGAGTCCATTGATATTAAAGAATATTAATGACCAGTGATTATTAATTTCTGTTATTTTTGGTGGTAGTGTGTGTTTGTGTTTCCCTTCTTTGTGTTTTCCTTCTGTGGCATTATCTATTACTTGTAGCTTCATGGATGTATCTAGCTTCCTTAGGTTGGAGTTTTCCTTCTAGTATTTTCTGTAAGGCTAGTTATTGTTTAAATCTGGTTTTGTCATGAAATATCTTGTTTACTCCAGTTGATAGTTTTGCTGGGTATAGTAGTCTTAGTGTCTGTATAACATCTGATCAGGACCCTCTGGCTTTCATTATTTCCATTGAGTAGTCTGGAGTTATTCTGATGGGTTTGGCTTTACAAGTTACTTTTTTTTTTTTTTTTACTTTGTAGCTCTTAATATTTTTTCTTTATTATGTAGGTTTAGTAGCTTGATTATTACTCTCACGAACAGACTTTTTGGAAGGGTCTAGTCTATTTGGTGTTCTGTAAGCTTCTTGTATTTTTACAGACATTTCCTTCTTTAGTTTGGGAAAGTTCTTTTCTATGATTTTGCTGAATTTATTTTCTGTACTTTTGGGCTGATATTCTTCTTCTAGTCCTATCATTCTTACGTTTAGTGTTTTCATGGTGTCCCAGATTTTCTGGATGTTTTGTATTATGACTTTTTTGGTTTTAGTTTTTTCTTTGACTAATGTATCTATTTCCACACTATCAAATCTTCCACACCAGAGATTTTCTCTTCCATCTCTTGCATTATGTTGGTTACACCTGCACCTGTAATTCCAGTTTGTTTCTTCAAATTTTCTATTTCCAACCTTTCCTTGGTTTGTGTCTTCTTTATTGCTTCTATTTCAATTTTTTAAAATCTTGAAATGTTTTCTTCACCTGTTTGATTGTTTTTTCTTGGTTTTTTTATTTTAACTTTTTTTTAAAGGGATTTGTTGATTTCTTCCAATTTTTTATTTGTCTTTTCCTCTATCTCTTTGAGGGAGTTTTTAATCTACTCTTTTAATGCTTCTATTATCTTCATAAAGTTAATTTTAAGGTTGTTTTCTTCTACATTTCCTACATTGTCATATTCAGGTGTTGTTGTTGTAGAACCACCAGATTCTGGTGGTGCCATATTGTTCTTTATGTTGTTAATATGTATTTTTGCACTGACATCTGCCCATTGCTTTCTTGAATCAATGCAGGCTTTGTCTGTATTTCAGGGAGCTGATCTTGGTGCAGTCTGCTCTTGCTGTGTCTGTGTCTCTGAAAACCTCTCTTGATACAGTCTGGGCTCTTGGTCCACTTGGAGGTAGCATATTCTGTGTTACAGTCAGTTGTTTTGGTGCAATAGGAGCTGGATAGGATTCTGTGTCTTAGGGATCCAATCTTGGTCCAATATGAGCTCTTAATCCAGAAGGAATTCTTGATCCTACAGAAGCTCTTGATCCAATAGGTGCTGGTGAATGGTGGGTCCCAGATAGCTGCTCTTGATCCAATATGTGCTGAGGAACTGTGAGTCTCAGGTAGCTGTTCTTGATCCAATAGTTGCCTGAGGAACTATGGGTCTCAAGTAGCCACTGAAGTCTCTGGGTAATAGGATAGATTGGAGGTTGGGATAAGATTTGTAGATGGGGATGTCCAATGAACTGGATTTTGATGGGGAGTTCTGACCTGCAGCGTTTTTCCCTGCTGGCCTGAATTTAGGGCTCTTTGAAGTTTTATATCTCAGCTCTGTTTTAATATCACTTATGGCCCAGATTTTCACTTCCACATCTGCTAAAATGTAAGGGGTAATGTAATAAGATCTCACCATCATAAACAAAGCTGCCCCATTATGTCATCATGCCTTCATTGCCCTGATGGTTTGTATTGCAAGAATTCCTTTCATGGGTAGATAAAAGCAACATTTGCCCCTCCTCAGAAGGTCTCATTAACAAACTAAAAATCAATTCTACTCAAGTTTCCTCTAGAGAACCAAGTAGTGTATTGGGCTTTCTTATAGAACATGGATGAAGATTATGGGTATGAACATGAGGAAATTCAGAGCAGCACACTGGAAAATCTATCTAGTATAGACGTTGACTGCATAAATGGAGTCCCTTTAAGTTAACTACCTAGCCTATATTCTTTTACATCTACTAGATTCTAAAGTCATGTGTTGTTAAAGCAGAATTTCATATAAATGGCTTGGGGGAACAGCTGGGACCTCAGGTGAGGGTCCAGTGTTCCTTCTCAGCTCCTCCTCTGAAGGTATATCAACATGCCTGCTCCAGACACTGGATCCTGCAGAAGACCCAGCTGATCTGTTGGAGATGGTGGCTGTTTAGAGGACTGAGTTCTACCATGGACTGGCATCCCCTAAGACCATGAGCCAAAATACAACCTTCCTCCCTTAAACTGTTTCTGTCAAACATTCTGCCACAGCCATGAGAAAACCAACCCACACATGCAGTATGGCAACATTGGTTCCTCCTGATATTGGAATGGAGTGTGATGGTGTGCCTGTTCCACATGTAGACTCCAAGGATGCCGAGTGTTTTATTTCTTCATTTATCTTCTGCCATCAGCATGAGTTGAGCATGCCTAGAGAAATGGCAGTCTCAGAAGGAGGAGGGATATTGGTCAGAGCCATCTTGCCAAGCTCACCATTCAAGTTTTATTTATGTTATCATGATAAAACACCCTGATCCTGATACCCCACTCCCAAAAGCAGCTCAGAACGGAAAAGGTTTCATTGAGCTCACAATTCCAGGTTACAGTCCATTGCTGTGGGGAAGTCAAGGCAGGAACATCCCATCCATAGTCAAGAACAGAGAGAGTTAGTGTAGGCATGCTACTTCACTGTGCTTAGTTCACTTTTTCTATTCTTACACAATTCAGGAATCCCTACCCTCTGCCTCAGGCTTGCCTCCTAGACCAACCCATTGTAGACAGTCCCTCTCTCAGACTCTCTTTTGGGTCATTCTAGGTTGTGCTAAGAAGACAAAGCTAGCTATCACCTTCATTTAGTTTTTCCAAACTCCTAATGAGCCTTGTAACCAACATAACTGTTTTCAGCCACTGAGTTTTGGGGTCATTTGTTAGACAATGACTTCATAGCAGTAGATACCTGCTGCACTTCTTCCCCTAAATTCTTCAGTGTTCCTGCTCCACATACTTGACCCGCCCACACCTCTCACCACACCCACCTTGGCAGCTTCTCTGCATACTGTCCCAGTATTGACTTCCTAAGCTCCTTCAGCACCCTCTATTGATTTTCCAGTCCATCAATTTCCCTCATATTGACATATCCATCTCCCTTGAGCCTTTCCCAAGCTTATAGCACCTCTCACCCCTGTCTCACCCCTGCATTCAGCCTTTCTCCCTTCCCACCTCTCCTCTTCTACTAGCACGAACTGATGTTTTCTTCTCCGGCTGCGCCCCAACTCTCCCTTGCAGGAAGGAATTCAAGCATCACTCGGAGAAAACATTATTCACACATGAGACACTGTCACCGTTGACAGGGTAGGTGGGTCCCACAGCGGGACTCGGTGACCTCCAATGCCAAGACCTGCTGGCAGAGGAAGCCAGACTTGTGTACAACAGACTCAACCTTGTCTGGCAGCGTGCGGTCTCTGCCAACGGCAGAGTCTGTGGTCTGTGACTGCTATTTGACAGCATTTGTTAACATATTAATGACAAGAAGAGGCTTCTTGGCATAACTATCTTCTCCTTCAGTCTTCCCCTCTGAAACAAAGGGCTGGATCCACAAGGGAAGGTAAAACAGGCCCAGAAGAGCCAGTTCCTTCTGGACAGAACCCCTAATTTCAACACCGCCTTCATGGGCTTTGAGGGGCAGTTGCTTTCTGTGTCTCAAACCCAAAGTCGCATGTCTGTCTGTAAAAGATAGTAACCTGCACAGCTAATGAAAGGGGTTTCTCTGTCAGGACACACCAGGAAAGAGGGTTGGCAAAGCTTGAAATAATTCTAAGTGGGCTATAAATGGAGGAAGGACCACTCAGAACGGTCATGATTGAGAAGGCGCTAAAGGTGAAGCTCATTTGGTGGAATGCTTACTTAATATGCATGAGGCCCTGGGCACCAGCACTGCATAAAACCAGGTGTGGTGACTCACACCTGTCATCCCAGGGATGACATGGGATCAGACATTCTCCTTCACTACTTAGGGAGTTCAATGCCAGTCTGGGCTATGGGAAACCCTGTTGCAAATATATTTATCAGACAAGAAGCCTATCAAGAGTCCACATTAGGAATGCAGTGTACTGTGACTGGTGCAGCAAGGTCACCTCCAAAGAAAAACCAGATTCTGAAAGGAGAATGTCCCACAGATATGGTACTTCAAGATGGTCTGAGGTTCTTTGGAGGGACACAACTGTCCTAGCAGGATCCTACAAGGAAGGAGGTAGAAAACTCATGTCCTTCTGGACTGGACTCTGTCTAGGGTTCCTGACCCAAACAGGGTAGTCCATTCAGGTCAGCTTCCTGGGCTGTGAAGAGTGCATCTGGGTCCTAACAGATAAAGAATATACTCTAGCAGCTGTCTAGAACTGAGCATTGTACTCTTCTGGATGCCTCTGGGTTAGCTTCACAGCTGCAGGACTCAGTATCCTTGCTCACTAATGTGTCAAGTAAAGAACTGGGGAGACATCTTGGCCAATTAATTACTTGCCTTGCAAACATAGGGACCTGAGTTTAATACCTACAACCCACATGAAAATGTCTACCATGGTGACCTATGCTTGTCATCCCAGTGCTGGGGAGGCAGAGACAGGAGCATCCCTGACGTTCACTGACCATCTAGACAACTTGGTTATCTCCAGACCAATGAGAGAGCCTGTCTCAAAGGAGATGAATAGCACCTAATGAATGACACTCTGCATTGTCCTCCGACAACACACACACACACACACACGCACACCACTGTCATAGCTGTGTTGTGTGATATCATAGAAATCTTCGTCTTATCAACATGTCCAGGATAGGCAACTATAGAGTGCTCTAAATGAGCACCAGTCTCATGCTCTTTGCAGAAGATTGCCAGAACTAAATGTGGCAGATACCATCAAGAGAACAGTAGTCTCTGGACACAACGACATTTGCACAAATGAACTCACAGCAATTGCAATGGTCTGCAGAAGAATGGTACAAGCTCAAGGCAGACAAAATCCCAGCATGGACAGGAGGTACCTGTCTATGGACAGCACTAACCACTGATGGAGGAGCCATTGATGTTTGGTAGTTGCTGAGAGAGAAAGAATTGGTTTTCTTTCCTTGTGTGACCTCTGGTAGACTGACCACCAGCAAGGATACCCTACGCAAAGTAGACTCAGTAGGGTGGGAGGTAAAACTTGATACTGGGTGAGTAGGAGGAGAATTGTGAATAGGGTGGGTCTGGAGGGAGTTGGGGGAAGGGTTACATATGATCAAAATGCATTTTATGGAATTCTCTAGGAATTAGTAAAAGTATTTTTAAGTAATGTCAAATAAGTCTTTTTGTCTATGTTTGAATTACAAAAACCGGGGGGGGGGGAACCCATGTGATTGAATCACTTTAAGTTTTAGAACCAAAGTCCAGGACAGAAGAAGGTGCTTATGAGTCTCCAGATTGCTCTGTCAACCACCCTTGGGTCACACCTCCTTCCACGGTGTCTTAGAATGGCATAGGCTCATTTGGTCACTCATTGTCTTTGTGTGAATCTCTTTGGAATGGACTCCGAAATCATGATATGAATGCAGGGTCTTTTTAGGGTGGTGGCTCCAGGAAGTTTGGGCAGAGGGCGGGAAAGTGAGGCCAGAGAGAGAACGCAGTAAATACAGCATCATGTCAAACCACAGCTGTGGCAATGTGACTTCACTGCAGGGTACTCTAGATCTACAAGCTGAGCTGTTTCAGACTGGCTGTCACTGAGTGAGATGTTTATCGTTTATATTGTATTTTGAAACATATATTTATAATAAACATAATATGCTGAATATATCAAACATGCACGTGTCTATATATGTCAGTCATTGGCTAAGGGCTAGGCATAGGCTCATTACTTCTCAGCTGTTTGCGGGCTGGTGAAGGGGTTCAGTGGGTACCAGCTGCTTACTGTAAAGCCTAGTTGAGCTGAGCTCAGTGGCCAGAACCTATGTGGTGGATGGAGAGAATGACTTCTGCCTCTTGTCTTCCGATGTCCACAAGCTGTGGCATGCACACAAGCATGCACACACAATTCTGCATAGATTTATCTGTCTATACAAACCTTGACATTGTACTTCAGATGCCCCTGGGTAGTGGCATCATTGTCACATTCACATAGGATTTGTTTAATCAGGTATCAGGAAACATGGGTACAAGCACAACTGATGAGAAGAAAGTCCCGGCATGGTGACACATAACTGTCACCCCAGGCCTCAGGAAAGATAATCAAAGGGAACAAAGATTGCAGGCTAGCCTGGACTACATGGAGACCCCGCATCTCTTGTAGAACTTCATTCTCCAAGGATGACAGGCATTGCATCTTCCTGAGCACCTCTGTGACCACTCACAAGACACACTTGAAATCAAGGATCTTGACAGTTCCTCATAGGAGGCTGGGGCAAGGGTCATTAGACCTCGCCTGAGAGTCCACCCCTTTCTCCTACCGCCCCCTTCCGGGTGTGTGGAATTCTGTCCCAGCTGTGCCATGTCTCTGGAGGTGATAGAATGTATATAGCGTAGAGGTTAACTGAAGGGGTGGGGGATTCATCTATACAGCTATGGGGAAGTTATCACCCATTTGTGGGGTGAGACTTTTCAGTAATGTAGCTGTTTGGGGGTTATACATGCTATATAAGTGACCCCTCACCCATGCTCTGCAATAGCCCCTCACCCTAGTTAGACCCTGACAGAATTATTAGTCTATTGTTGGTACGCTATCCGGAGGAAGGGGACATTTAATTATGATGTCTTTCCAGAAAAGGTTATTTTTTATTCGTGTGTGTGTGTGTGTGTGTACATGTACACTGAAGAGCTGAGGCATGACTCAATGGCAGAAGATTTTCTTAACAATTGCCAGTCTCTGGGCCCTAGATTTTATTGTCAGTTCTAAAATCCAATAAAATAGATGGCTGGCATGTGGACTTCAGACAGACAGGTTTATAGGTGACAGATGAGTTCAAAAGTGAGCCATTTCTGGAAACTGACTGAGCTGGAAAGGACTGTGCCTTCTAAGTGAACCAAGTTCCTACATGTCAAAGCACTAGAATAAGACGAGAAACTGTGGTTGTGCAAACAGAAGGCCAGAACGGTAAAGGCCAGTGCTGACAGCCAATGTTTACTAGGAAGCTATGCGCTTCCACTGAGACAGACCCCAGTCCCTCACTGGGGGATTCTAGGCAGGGGAATTGCAGTGTGTACTGGAACTGTGTCTTTAACACCTGTGGGACATGGCCAGAGACTTTGGCTCAGGCAGGTCAGTGAACATTCCTAAGCAAGCACCACCATGTACTCCTGGAAGAACAGGAATGTGTTCCTGGTTGAGTCTGATTGTTGCCAGGCATGGGCACCAGGGACTCCCCTCTTGTAGCCAATTCTCCAAGCAGCTGGGCACACAGCATCTTTCCCAGTGCCAGAGTTGGCCTGGAAGACATTACCCACTAGTGTTTCAGGACATGCTGGCTCTTCTGCCAAATAAAAGTTATGTGTTCTGCTTTCTCTAAGGCCATTTGTGGAATCTGTGGTTCTCTGGTTAGGGTTAAATAGAAAGGGGGTGTAAGGGACCCCAACAGTGGTGAGTGGGAAGGGTAGCACACGGTAAGGGCCTGGGAGCAGACAGATTCATCTCGATAGGAGGACTCTCGTGCCAGCAGTAGCTTGCTCTTCCTCCCCTTCTTTCTTATTTCCTCCTCTGCTCCTCCTCTCTCCCCCCTCCCATTCCCTTTCGCACTCCTCCTCTTCCTTCTTTACCTTTTTATTTACAGCTGCTGATGGAAGCCAGAGCCTTTCTTGCGCATGCCAGGCAAGCACTTTACCACAAAACTATGCCTAGCCCCTCAGCTGGCTGCCCCTGTAGGCTTCTACACACACACACACACACACACACACACACACACACACACACTCCACTTTGAAAGATGAGTTTCTATAGAGGCTTCCAACACAAAAATTCTTCAAACAAGGCAATTAAATTTTCCATCCAGATTCCATCTTTCCCAAAGCCATGGTGTTCTCTTTGACAAAACCTTGACCATGAATGTAGCTGGAAGTACTCAGCCACAGTAAACATGAGAAAACACCCTCAAGGGAAAGCATGAAACAGCTGTGGTGAGGCGTGGGAAAGGGGTTTGTTTCTGGAACATCTGAGGCATTGTTGCAGGGTTGTAGTTGTGTGTTTAGCTTCTGTATGTGTGTGGTAGTGTGTCTCCTGTATGAATGCACATGTATGGGGAGGCCAGAGGTTCGAGTCAGCTGACGTCCTCTGTTGCTCTACACTGTTCCCTGAGGCGGGCTTTCTCACTGACCCAGCAGCTTGCTAAATGGGCTAGTCTAGTCAAATATCTTGTCCCAGGGATCCTTTATCTCCATCCCTTAAGCATTTAGGTTACAGGGGGACCATAGCGACCAGCTGGCTTTTGGGGGGGTGCTGGGGATCTGAACTCCAGTCCACACACTTGCAGAGCAAGCTGTTTTCCCAATGAGCCATCTCTCCAGCCTGATTGATTGGTTTTTTGACTAACAGAGCCTGCTTATAAAGATTGGTTCATTTGATTTTCTTATTTTCTCCAGTGCTAAGAACTGAGCCTTATCCAGGCTAATCTTGAAGTGCTATGTAGCCCAGGTTAGCCTGAACTCCCCAATTCTCCTTCCTCAGCCTGCTGAGTGCCAGGGTCACAGATATACACCCCACACTACCCCAGGAGCATCTCTGCAGGAACTGCTGTCGGTGACTTCCCCATTCCTGAATAGATCCTTCTCTGGGGGCCTTCTGTTGGGATCATGTTTGATCTGGTGTGATATGGTAATGCGTTTACGCGGCATTATGATGTCTATGAATAGAGAGGCCTCATGCCCCAAGGACTCTGAACAATGGGAGACAAAGATATATATATATCTTATAAAAGAGAGAAGAGGGGCTGGAGAGATGGCTCAGTGGTTAAGAGCACCGTCTGCTCTTCAAGAGGACCGGGGTTCGATTCCCAGCACCCACATGGCAGCTAACAACTGTCTGTAGTTCCAGTTCCAAACACACACCAAAGCAAATACATAAATAAATAAAGTTTAAAAAAAAAAGAGAGAGAGAAGAGATAGAGAGATGGATAGTGAGTGCTCCAAAGAGGGGAGAGAGGGAGAGAAAGAGAGAAAGAGAGAGAGAGAGAGAGAGAGAGAGAGAGAGAGAGAGAGAAAATTCTTAAATGGGGCTTGAGGTCAGAATACAAGGCAGGAAGTGACTTCAGAGGCTAGAAACAAAGTCTTAACACCTTCTCCCATAACTTCTGGAAATGGGGCCTATCCAGGCTCCCCAGTTCTCACTCCCTGAATAACCAGCCAGGGCTCAGCTTCAGAAGAGCCCAGCAAAGAACGTTTCTGGCCCAGCCTCCCTTGCCTTCAGCGCAGCATTGTGCAGAAATGCATAAAGCCCAGGACAGTTGCAAATGCCTCTCTTCATTATGATTTTTTTTTCCTAGAGCCTGCTAATTAAATCATTAAAATTTTATCTTCACTTAACCATGGATAAAGAGCATTTGAAACATTTAATTAGTATGCTGCAAGAGAGGCACAGAGAAGCTAGGAAACCTTGCAAGTTGGACCTGTTAGGAAAGGGAAGAGCATGAGATGGCGGAGGAAGGGAAGCAAGGGGGTAGGGTAGTTTCTTTCCAAGGAAATCTGTAACTGCTTTCCTATTTATTTTTATATAAGAGCTGGGAATCAGATTCAAAGGTGTGTGTATGTATGCGTGTATGAGAGAGACTGATAGAGAGTGACAATGAAGGGAGGGAGGGAAGCAGGAGGGAGGGAGGGAGGGAAGAAGGGAAGGGGAGGGAAGGGGAGGGGAGGGGGAGGGAGGGAGAGCAAAGGGAGAAGAGCAGAGTGCATTGGAATTTCAGTGCTCTTGGTTCAGCTTCTGAATAGCATTTCTGATTCTGCATAAATTTACATGAACCTCTCTGCATTTTCTGGCTCTATCCCAGGCCTGACCAGCAAAATAAAATATCCTGGAATAAAATGTAAATGGTCCAATGCCAAGGCCAGAGTATGTACCCAATTGTATTCAACAGGTTAGGGGGAGAAGCCCTGTGAGTCCCATGGCCCTGCCCTGTGTCTAAAAGCTACTGAAGCATTTCTTTCTTTCTTTTTATGAGACGGTTTGTAAAGTTAGCTAGTCTAAACTCAAAGTCTTTCTGTCTCAGCCTCTCTGTATTCCAGGCTAGCTTCAAATTGACAAATCTACCCTCGTCTCTGGGGTGCTGGGATTACAAGTATAAGCCGCCACACCCAGCTCCTGCTAAATATTTTCTGTGACATTACTTAGGCCCGTGATAATCCACCTCCCAGTTAGCCATCAGCATCTTTCTGTCCAGAAGCAGTCTTTGGTTATATTAGTCTTCCAAGGCTGCAGTTACACAATGAAGCATATGGAGGCTTAGGACAGCAGGCATTTGGTTCCTTGAAGTTCCAGAGGCCAGGAGTGTGAGCCAACACCATCCTCTTACAGACTCATCCTGGATTCTCCCAGTTCCCAGCAGCCCCTGGCTTCCTGATCTGTCTCGGAATCATTCCAGTGTCCCTCCATGAACATTGTCTTCTCTATCTTTGTCCTTGTGTCACTCTGCACACACACAAACAGCCATACTGAATCAGTGTTCTTCATCTTCTTGACCCCACCTTAATTAAACTGCCTCTGCAAAGACCTATTTCTACCTATACAGCTGAATTCCCAGGTCCTGGTGGTCCACCTCCAATATACCTCCTCAGGGGATACCATTCACCTAGACCAACCTAGCCCTGGGAAATTTGGAAAGTTATCCAAGGTCACACAGCTGGTTTATGAGTCATATTTCTTGTTGCTAAACTCCAAGAGGCCAGCCAGAGAGAAGATGCTAGAAAAGGGCGGAGGTAGGGGTGGCCAACTGGAGCCAGCATCTTGGTACAGAGGAAATGGCTTCTGATGGCTGTGTGTGTGTATGTGTGTGTGTGTGTGTGTGTGTGTGTGTGTGTGTGTGTGTGTGTGTGTTTGGTAGAAACACAGGAGTCGGATAGCCCAGGGGATACAGATCTGGGGAGGCGGCCACTTTAGATGCTCAAGATCAAAAGTACAAAACTACAATGAACCACATAGGGAGAGCCTTGGCAATTCAGTGTGATACTGTTTCAAATTGCAAGCAGAGGGGCTGGGCAGTTGACTCCAAAGTAAAGAGAACGTACAGCTGGTTCAGAGGACCCAAGGGTAGTTCCCAGCTCCCATATCAGGTAGCTTCAGACGATCTAATGACAATCTCTTCTGGTCTCCAGGGACACCTGCACACATGTGGCCAACACTCTTACATATACACACAAAAATTAATGAATACATAAATAAATAAACTAATTAATCTTTTTTAATCTAAAAAGAGACTAGAGCTCAGTGGTAGAGTCCCGTCTAAAATCCCCCAGTGAGGGTCTGGGGTGTGGCTCAGTGGTAGAGCCCCTGCCTAGAATCCCCCAGTGAGGGGCTGAGGTGTGGCTCAGTGGTAGAGCTCCTGCCTAGAATCCCCCAGTGAGAGGCTGGGGTGTGGCTCAGTGGTAGAGCCCCTGCCTAGAATCCCCCAGTGAGGGGCTGGGGTGTGGCTCAGTGGTAGAGCTCCTGCCTAG
>PVIH01029619.1:0-13361 GCA_004025045.1 Sigmodon hispidus
GATATATTTTGTAAAAAAAAAAAAAAGTCAAATTTAAAAGAAAAAGAAGAAATAAACTACAAAAAAAGATGTATAAAAAAGTAAAAATGCCTTTGAGTGGATATTAAGAGATCATTTTTTTCCTACTATGTATATTCTTTGCTTTATAAATAGACAGTCTAAAGATGAAAGGTAGTTACAGAGGCAATGGTCATCTACATGTCATGTGCCTCCCAGAGAAAAGAGGACCTTTTCATGCATATGTAAACAGCACTTTATCACTCTGTGGAAACCAGGAGGTGTTGTGATTTTCCCTTCAACACAGATAATTATGCTTATATAGTCCTCCTTCACATTGCAGGCTTGCCAGGCCCTAGAAAAAAATGCCCAGCAGAAAAAATGATGTAATATGAGTATAGTTAGAAGGGTAACAAATAAAGAGGTATTCACTGTTCATAACAATGCTAGCTGTTATGGCAAGAGATTAAAACTAAAATGAATTTAAAAGCAAAAAAATTAAATTAAAAGGAATCTTAGATTAAAACAAAATATATTGCCTGAAACATCATTCACAAGTCAAATATCCTGTGAGCAATGTGAAATTATAGAGTCAGAATTGTTAAACACTGGATGTGATTCAGTTGATGGAGTGTTTGTGTGAAGCCCTAGCTTCAATACACAGCACCACGTAACCTAGGCACAATGCCATACACCCGAAATCCTAGCTCTCTTGAGGTGGAGGCCGGAGGATCAGGAGTTCAAGGTCACTCTCTGTTACACAGTTTGATGCTAGCCTGTGCTACATGAGACCCTGTCTCAAATAAACAAAACCAGTTAAGATTTACAGATAACTCACAGAAAAGAGTCTAGGAGAGAAAGAGAGGTAGAGGTCAGGGCGAGAAGGATCAAGTGAGTTCTTAGAGACTATACCAGTTTCAATTAGAATAGAAACAGGGATAACAAAGATGACTCTGTCTCCGATACCCGCTGGACATCAGAAAACAGGAAAAAGCATCCCTTGTGCAGGGAAGAGCTAGAGTGTGCTCCAGGAGCAAAACAGCAGGAACTGACTGGCAACTGTAAACAAAGCAGTCAGCCCATGGGTTTCCCAGTCTCTGCTAACAAGCCAGCACATGATTTTCACCTTTAAGTTTGATGCTATTGTCCAAGTATAAAGTGTCAAGCCATAGACATCAACAGAAGTCAGAACTGACTGTAAATCACAGAGGACTAAGGGCTTGGCTGTGTCTTAGCCATGTGCCTACCTGTTCTCCTTCATATGCCTCATCAAATTTTGCTTGTATTTTTCTGATTTCCATTTTCCTTTAACTTTCTGGTGCTTCTCTCTTGAGTCAGCCAAGTTTTCCTTCATTCTGTCAACTTGAATGATCCCTTTGAGCAGAAGGGACCGCTCATTGCTGATATTCTGCACTAAAGAATGGTCTGCAGCATTTAGCTTTTTTTCAGCTAAAAACATGAATTTCCTCTCTCTAACTTTTTCAAGGTAGGCAAGTTTTTCCTTCCAAATTTGCTGTAAGCCTTTCTTGATTGTCTCATTATCCTTTTCCATTAGTTTTTGTGTCATATACATTTTCCTCTTTAAACTGTCTCGAATGTTAAGCTTAGCCTTTTCCCGGGCAACTTGTGCCATTGCTACGGCTGTTGATTTTTCTGCTACTTTTTCTTGGTGCTTTCGTTCTAAGTGGTATTTATCAAGATTATCAAATATGTGGAACTCCATGTTTGCCCTCAGTGAGGCTAAAAACTCTCTTCTGTCCTTTAGCTCTTGGTGTGTCTCTCTTTTGACTGCTGGTCTTGGACGAGTGGCAGGCAGTGGCTGGAGATAGTCTGGGAAATAGTCCTGTTTCATCTCCTTCAACATTGCACCATACTTGATTGATCTGGGGAAATACAAAGGAACCTTCATGGCAGATATCCTAAACCTCACGTCCACTTCTTCATCCTCACAGTCAGTTTTAGACTCTTTCTGACCTATATAAGAGCACACAGAAAATCAAGGTTGTCTCTTTAAATACCTCATAAGCTACATAAAATACCTTGGGAGGAACATAATCATTTTAAGCACATTTTCTCCACATTTTAACTTGTAATATTGGATGATAAAACCACATTACAGTATCTTCCCATGTAAACATACTTCATATAATTTCTTGTTCCTTGTACCACCTCTCAGTGTTATTTAACTTGCCCTGCCTCAACAATATCACTTTATCTTACATGAGGTACTTACACACAGTACTTATTACTAAGAATATAGTAAGTACTTAGTTTTATACATTTGGGAATAATGTTTACATACTCAGGAACAATTTTCATGGAGCTAGATATCCTTTTGTATATATTTAAACAAAATTTTGTGTAGTTTGCTGAAAGAGAAACTTCACATAAATCACCCTGAAGACGTATGATGAAGAAACATCACTCATGATCATGAGTCCAGCAGCATCCATCAGCACTGGTCACAGAGAGTCATCTGCTCTGTGTTATGAGCAGCTGCATTAATTACAGTTTTTAATTTGCCAATTTGGACATGGTCTGGAGTGGTCATAGTTCTATTGCTATCATTGACTGTGACTGAAAATCATTCTAATAGGCTATTAGTTTTGTGCATGTACTGAGTTTGTTAGCTGAGGGGTCTTCTATAGGTAGCTTTAGGTCAAATGTACTTAAAAAAAAAAACAGCATTATCCTGTGTTTTGCCAGTGGCATTGTTATTAGTTAACTTATATTTCTAACTATAGTGAAAACTTATAACTGCCATCAAAATGTTTCTTCTCTAATTTCAAAATATATTTACAACATGTAATCCCTTTGGTTTGCTACTGTATGTCAGGATGAGCTGAATTACCCATATTAGTGAACAAAAATGTATTGCGTCATCTTATCCAAGACCTCTGAAGAACATGTATCTCCTTTGCTGTCTCCTTATTTCCTTCTCAAAACTGTACATATATGAGGATTAAACATACCATGGAGAAGCCATAGGACAAATGGACCCCTGGTAATAGAATCAATCACTAGTTGAAACACTAATCACAGGTCAGAATTATCCAGCTGGGACACTGGTGAAACCAAACATAAATTAGAACCAGGCATAAGATCACTTTCATTTCTGGGTCTATTTGTTTTCATAGCCAACCTGAATAATACAGTAACTATTAGTCTGATGTTTCCATATTTACTACTTCTAAATCTATTGATGAATAAGAAAGAGATATAAAATATAATGTAAAACCTGTAGCTATAGAAAATTCCTAATCTCAGGAAATAAATTTTACCTATGTGAGACTGCCTTCCTCTGCTTGAGATTGCATCTCTGTGACTCTGATGATTTTAAGACATCTCTATTCCAGGATTCCTCTCTTGTTTTTATGTTACAGTGCTAGTGTTAAAGTGGATGGCAGTAAGTTCATGCAGTCCAAGTGAGCTGTGATGAAGAGCATGGTGTATGACACAAACAGGCAGTTGGAACCAAGAAATGACAGGTATTTTTTAACTAAAGGCTGAAAAGATATGCATACATAGAGACCAAGCAATGTATACTATTAAATAATAAACTAAACAATTAAAAATTCAACATTTGAGAATACAAATGCGAAGTATCCAAAGGTAAATATAAAAAATGGCTAAAGCCAGAGAGTAGAGTTCATATTGGAAATGGCAGGGCCTCACACTATCTGTCTGAATAGCCAAGATTCTTCTATATTTGTGATCCCCTCTTTATCCACAGTATTGTTTCTGAAACCACTCATGACTTTCAGCTTATATTTCTCTAGTGGGGCTTTGGTTTTTCTTAAAGTCTTTTCTGCCAAAGAAAATGAACTTTAGTGTTTTCTCACTGGCAGAATAGAGGCTGGTGCTAACTTCTAGCAGTGGATCACTATAGCAGTATAAGGAGCTTTCCTCATACATACATTATATTCACCCATCACTGGGCCTTCAGACAGCATTTACATTTTATGCAGAATGCTGTTTCTTCTACTGTCTTTTCAGATTTTTCCATCTTTAATGCCTTCTCATACAGCATTTCTCTATAATCATAAACAAGAAAGGATGATTCAAGTCTTACATCAGTTTCTTCATCATGTGGTTGGTCACCTGCCACCAAAGAGAGCTACTGGTTCTCCTTTGATTTTAACTCCATCCTAGTATTTTACCCAAACCTCATGTCATAGAGTGATAGCTGATTCAACACATGTCAGCAGTTACAGATGTTGGAGGGATGAATGGCAATGCTAATCTGAGATTTGAGTAAAATCATTTGAACTACTTATAGCCTTGAGGGTGGACCCAACTGGTTAAAGTCCTAACTCTACCACCATGTGGTCTAGAAACATAACTTAATTCTCTGGGTTTCATGCTTAGGTAAAATAATGTATAATTTTTATGACTAATTCTTTTGTACCTATTCATATAAACCTGTTGACTCTTTGCTTCAGCAAATTTTTATTTTTCAGCAACTTATTATTTTTCTTCTATCATTGAATTATATGAATTTGTTATGTATTTTTTGTTTTATGCCATATCTTATGTGTAATGCGGGAATACTTTTCCCATCCTATACACTATCTTTTATTTTACTTATTATTTCTCTATTATACAGCAAATAGTTAATCTGATGTAGTCTCGCTCAGTTTTATTTTTTGTTACCCACTTTATGTGTATATAAAAGTAAAGTATTGTTAAGTTTCTTGTCAAGAATAATGCCTATATGTTTGTTCTGCAAATGTTACAGTTTCAGGTCTTATAGTAATAAGGCGAGTCCTTTTTTTTATTTTTTGAAGTGTTCCTATCCATCTTTTTCAACACTACTGATTACTAAGACTGTTTACTCTTTGCTCATCATTTCAGGATCTTTGTCATTTGTTGCCACATACAGTCTTTGGCTCATGTCTGTTGTGTTGAAAATAGAGCTTTAGAAATTATTGTTACACTTCTAAATACAACCATTTTACCTAGAGAAAATTTCTATGTTATGAGAAATGTCCAAAGTCTTTCCTTAAGACTTAGGAATAAGAAAGATATCAGAAAGTTCAAAAATAAATGAATATGGCATCTAGGAGTATCTTTAGCCAAAAAAAAGATACATCACTACCATGAAAATTATGAAACATTAACAAAAGTGATCTGAAATATCAGTAGTTCATGTATTTGTGCTCTTCTGTTCTTATGAAAACTCTCATGTGTTTAGTTTTCTCATGGACTTCTGCTGTGCCTTGCTCACATCTCAGCTAACAGCATCAAGATTTCCCACTGGACTCTACTAAGAGTGTCATGATAAATAAGAGAGTGATTGTGTTTAGTTGAGGATGTAGCAAAGGGCATTTTCAATGGACATGATTACAAAGTGAGGTGGGTAAAAGGTTTCTTTGGTGCTTTCCATGATTGCTCTAATTATATCCAAATCAACAATGGTGGTCATTACATCTTTGTGTATAAGAGTTCAAACCTGAATTCTTGGTGAACACATGCAAAGCAGCGTCTCTATAGTATAGAGTACTTAAATGATAAATAAATATTTCAATAATATCATCATTGCTCAGGTTCTGCTTGCTTCAGCAGAACTTTCAAGGAGATACAATCACACAGGAAACCTCCAGAAAGATCTGCACAATTACAATATAAATAGGCATGCTAATATCCAACCTGAAGACTATCAGAGTCCCACACCCTGAAAAAACAAACAAATAGACAAACAAACAAACAAACAAACAAACAAAAAACTCTACAGGTAACTAATGACTGTAAAGAAGGGAAAAAGTCTCATTCAGACATTAGTCTCTAAATTGTTATTTAATACAAAGTGGTCAGGCCTGAGAGCAAATACACAGAAAACAAGAAGAAACTCAGCATGATGTATTTATGCTTGTACAGCTCTGTGTGTATGTGTGTGTATGAGTGTGTGTGTAGTGATGGTGATGATAATAAGGAGAAGACATCAATCTGAGATACAAGGGGGAAACATAGAACATGGGGGTGGTTGGGCAGAAGATAAGGTATACAATTATGTTATATTTTAATTAAAATTATATTAACAAAAATGTTTCAATAATATATTTCAAATTAGCATTCTATTTTTAAATGAATATAATAATAATAAATATACTTCAAGAGAAACGGGCTAACGGTTATATATATATGTGTATATATATATATATATATATATATATGGAACAATAGCAGCTGTGACAAAACCTTTGGATATGAAAGGCACTGACATAAAAGAATATGAAATGTTATGTTATGGTGCAAAATGGAAGAGGAGAAAATGACATTAGCACATTTTTGTTCTGCATGTCTGACCCAGGCTGAGTGCAGAGAAATGCCTGATGATACAATGGTGCACCTTTTACAGACATTACTTGACATGGCTATTCAAATAGCCTTTTATTCACTTTACTGCATCATGGGAAATATGATTCAATATAGTTCAATTTAACATTCTTTATTCATATAGTAATTTTTTTAATTTATAGTAAAAAGAATTGGCATTTGAAATGTAGCCTTAGAAATAACAGCTACTTTACTGATTTAAATAGTAGTCCTGACAATACACAAAAAAATAGATATTAACATTATTTCTAGCTGTGCTGAAACAGCACAATAGGGTTAAATATAATGATGAAGAACTAAGTATGACCATAGGTGTCTCCTGAAACTGCTGATTCCTTAATGTACCAAAGTCCTTTAACACTCACCAAAAATGAATGTTTCTTCTTATTCCCATGCTATAGCAACCATCTTTTACAAAGTGTGACTTTTGACCAAGTAACAAAAATGGAAAGCCTTCCCTTGTAAAAGTTATGCTTATTTTTCTCATGAGTTCATATAGAAGCACAGATCTTCCCATTAAGCTCTCCTCAGGTAAAATAAGGGACCATAAAAGACTGCAATCTCTGCCAAGACGACATGAGGCATAGGAATCATGGAAGAAATGAATAGAGCCCTCCAGGTCTGAAAATAGAAAGCAGCACTTTTGCATAGAAACCTTTTCCAGCTTATCAAATTACTTTAACCCTAAAAAGATTCATGAGTTAAATATGATCAGAAAACTTTTTACTTCCCTTTATTATTTTTTCTCAAGTAGAACCCTAAAAAGGTATCCATAAAATACCTTAAAGTAACATTTCTAGAAAGACACCTCAGAGGCCCAATGAAGCATGTTCAAATGTAGAAATAAATACAGTGTTAGTAGCCAGACAGAACCTTTAAAGATCATATCACAGTCTCATAAAATACAACTTCTTTTATTAATTGTTACATAAGACCATATTACAACCAACTTTCTGTTTCTTCTAAATTATTTATTCCTACTTCATGCCATAGTGGTGTAGTATGACACATTATACCACTATTTTGATTTCTTTCTAAATAATGGGCCTAATTTAATCAAAACCATGTGGGCAGTTATCTAATCTTGGGTCTTAGTTCTTAATTTCACTGTTTTACTATGATAGAAGACAACAATTTCCTTCCCCTGGCAGCCACTGAAAATGTCTAAGGATATTGCTGACGAAATGAATACTATATAGCTTTTAAAATTATTTTGATTAGATCCACTAATTTTTTTATTTATCTTTCAAGACACCTATTCATATTATAGCAAAATTCATACATGTGAATAACAAACAATATACTCCTACTTAACCTCTTCTAGTTCATACTTCTTAATTTTCTTATAAACTTTAGTTTCCTTTTTATTTGAGAATTGTTTTTTCCATGCATAGTACCACTCTCTCTTTAATCAAAATCTGCTTTGATGCTAACCACAACCATAAGATGACAAATGTTCCCACACAAATAAATATGAAAGTATGTGGCTCAGGCATATTTTTTTTTTAAGATTCACCATCAATTCTATGGAAATTTAGAGAAAAAAAAGTATATAACACCATTAAGTATATTCCAACTTGAGATGGTAAACATGAAAAATGACTTCAGAACCAAAGCAGAGCCAGGTGATATGCACAGGAGACAACCTACCAGAGGCTTTTATATTGTCACAAGAATAGAATGGGAAACAGCTTAACCGAAAAGTATGTGGCTCGGGCATATTTTTAACAAAGGAGGTGTGTGATAAATTAAGAAATGTATTGTGTCTGGTCTCCAGAAACTTCTCTTGAAGCAGAAGATATAGTGACAAGGAAACTTCAAATAACTACTAGTGTTCTATTAAACTGAGTACTGATGGACAGGGGATTCATTCTATTTGGTAAAAGAAAAAGGTATTTTAAGAACAAATGACATAATTTCAAATGAGAATGATAACAAGGGTCAAGGAAGAAATTAAGAAAGAAATCAAAGTCTTCCTAGAATTTAACAAAAATAATCCACAACATACCCAAACTTGTGGGACACAATGAGAGCAGTCTTAAAAGGAAAATTCGTAGCACTAGAAGCCACACTAGAGAACTAACAGCTCAGCTGAAAGCCTTAGAATAATGAGACGCAAACTCACCTAGAAGGAGTGGACGGTAGGAAATAATCAAACTTAGAGATGAAATCAATCCAATTGAAACAAAAAGAACAATACAAAGAATCAATGAATCAAAGAGTTGTTTCTTTGAGAAAGTCAACAAAATAGATAAATCCTTATTCAAACTAATCAAAAAGCAGAGAAAGAGTATCCAAATCAACAAAATCAGAAATGAAAAAGGGGACATAACAACAGACCCCCAGGAAATACAGAGAATTATCAGGTCATATTTTGAAAATCTGTATTCCACAAAATTGGAAAACCCAGAAGAAATGGAGAGCTTTCTGGACAGGTACCATTTACCAAAATTAAATGAAGATCAGATTAATTACCTAAACAGGCCTATAACCCTAAAGGAAATTGAAGCTGTTATTAAAAGCCTCCCAAGTAAAAAAAAGAAAAGAAAAAAAGAAAAAGCCCTAGTCCAGATGGTTTCAGTGCAGAATTCTACCAGACATTCAACGAATTACTACCATACTCCTCAAACTGTTTCACACAGTAGAAACTGAAGGAATATTGCCAAATTCCTTTTATAAGGCCACAAAATCCCTAATACTCAAGCCACTAAAAGAACAACAAAGAAGGAGAATTACAGACCATTTTCCCTCATGAATACTGATGCGAAAATTCTCAACAAAATTTTGGCAAACTGTATACAACAATATATAAAACACATCATCCATCATGACCAATGAGAGATCTAAAAAGGGAATTCTCAGCAGAATTACAAATGGCTGAAAGGCACCTGAAAAAGTGCTCATCAGGTTTGATTTGAAATGCAAATCAAAACAACTTTGAGATACAACCTGACATCTGTCACATTGCCTAAGATGAAAGTCACAGGTGACAGCCTATGCTGGAGAGGTTGTGGAGCAAGGGGAACCCTCCTCCATTGTTGGTGGGAGTGTAAGCTTGTTCAGCCACTCTGGAATGCAGTATGGTGGTTTCTCAGAAAACTGGGAATCACTCTCCCCAAGGATCCAGCAATACCACTTCTGGGTGCATACCCAAAAGATGCACATTCACACTCCAAAGGCATTAGCTCAACTATGTTCATAGCAGCATTATTTGTAATAGCAAGAACCTGGAAACAACCTAGATGTCCCTCAACTGAAGAATGGATTAACAAACTGTGGTACATCTACACAATGGAATACTACTCGGCAGTAAGAAAAAATGATATCCCAAAATTTGCAGACAAATAGATGAATTTGGAGAATATCCTCCTGAGCAAGGTATCACAAACCCAGAAAGATAAGCAGGGGATGTTATAGTGGACTCATTAGTGGACTCTAAACAAAAATAGCAAAAAGCAAAGCATGTTCAAGCTGCAAACCACAACCATTGAAGAGCTTGGGATCAGAAACACCTTGGACTGGCACCTTGGAACCCACTCCCTCTAGAGGAACACCTGACCCAGTCTCGATGTTGGGGTGAGCAAACTGGATCTGCCAGGAGTGGATGCTGAAGTGAGCAATATTGGGACCTTGGGACCTCCTGCCCATGCTGGGGAGGAAATGGGGAGATTTGGAGAAGAGAGAGTGACTGGAGTGGGTGGTAGGGGGAAGAGACCTTGAATAAGGATATACACGGATAGAAAACGTGACTTCATTCATAATAAAAAAAAGAAAGTAGAAAAAAAAAAAAAAAGAAGGAACAAGATAGCAGTCTGACCACGCAGCAATGAACACTCCAGAAGAAAAGATAAACTATTTAATGTTATAATGCAGAAAATTGAAATAACAAAAATACTACAAAGAATCAATGAAACAAAGGGATGGTTCTTTGAAAAAATCAACAAGGCAGACAAGCACTAACCAAACTAAGCAAAAAGTAGAGAAAGAGTATCCTAGTTAACAAAAGCAGAAACGAAAAGGGGACAAACAGCAGGCAATGATGAAATTCAGGGAATCACGAGATTGTACTTCTACAACCTGTATGCCATCACATTAGAAAACCTCAAAAAATACACAACATTCTGGATAGCTACTCCTTACCAAAAGTAAATCATGACCAGATAAACCACTTAAATAGAACTATAAATCCTAAGGAAATGAAAACAGTCATTAAAAGTCTCTAAAACAAATAAAGCCCAGAGCCACAGATGGCTTCAGTGCAGAATTCTACCAGAATTTCAAAGAACTAATATCAATATTTCTCAAATTATTCCTCACAAGAGAAACAGAAAGAGCACTGTCAAACTTCTTTTATGAGGCTACAGGCACTCTGAATCTCAAACCACACAAAGATGCATATCAATCTTTCTCATGAACTTTGATGCAAAGATACTCCATAAAATTCTGCCAAACTTAATCCAAGAAAACACCCTAAAAGTTATCCACATTGATAAAGTAGGCTTCATCACAGAAAGGCATTGATGGTTCAACAGACACAAATCTGTCAATGTCATCTACCATACAAACAAATTGAAGGAAGAAAAAAACACATGATCTTTGCACTAGATGTTTAAAAACCTTTGACAAAGTCTAACACCACTTCATAAAATAGGGTGTGGAGAGATCAGGAGTACAAGGAACATACTTAAACATAATAAAGGCAACATATAGCAAGCTGACAGCCAACATCAAAGTCAATTGAGACAAACTAAAAGCCATCCCTCTAAAATGAGAAAAAAGGACAAGGCTGTCCACTCTCTCCATATGTCTTCAAAATTACAGTTGAAGTCCTAGCTAGAGCAATAAGACAAAAAAGGAGACCAAGCAGATACTAATAGGAAAGGAAGAAGTAAAACTTTGGCTATTTGCAGATGATATGATACTGTACATAAGTGACTAAAAAATTATACCATGGAACACATACAGCTGATAAACACCTTAAGAAATATGGCAGAATACAAGATTATCTAAAAAATAATCAATAGCCTTCTTACATACAAATGATAAATGTACTGGAAAAGAAAATCATGGAGTTGTAATTCTTTACAAGACACAAATGGCATGAAATATCTTGGGGTAACTCTAATCAAAGAAGTGGAAGACCTGTATGAAAAAAACTTCAAAGAAATTGAAGAAGATATAAGAAAATGAAAGATCTCCAATGCTCTTGGATAGGTAGAATCAACACAGTAAAAATGGCAATTTTACCAAAAGAAATCAACAGATTCAGTGCAATCTCATCACAATCCCAACACAATTCTTTACAAACCTTGAAAGAACAATACTCAACTTCACATGGAAAATTAAAAACAACAACAGTATTTTCAAACTATACAATGAAGAAATTTCTGGAGGCACTACCATCCCTGCCTGATATCAAGCTCTACTATACAGCCATAGTAATAAAAACAGCTTGCTATTGGCATAAAAACAGACACATGGATCAATGGAATATTGAAGACATTGACATTATTTGACACACCAATGAATACCTGATTTTTGACAAAAAAAAAAAGAGCCAAAAAATATGCAATGGAAAACAGAAAGAATCTTCAACAAATGGTGCTGGCATTACTGGATGGTGGAATCTTGAAGAATAAAAAAAGATCCTTATCTCTTACCATGCACAAAACTCAAGCCGAAGACCATCAAAGACCTCCACATAAATCCAGTTACACTGAACCTCATAGAAGACAAAGTGGGAAATATTCTTAAATGTATTGGTGCAGGAGACAACTTCCTAAACATAACACAACAAGCATAGATATTGAGAACAACAATTAATAAATGGAATCTCATAAAACTGAGAAGCTGCAGTAAAGCAAAAGATATGGTCAATAAAACTAAAGAGCAGCCTGAATAATGAGAAAAGATCTTAATCAAGCCTATATGTGACACAGAACTGATCTCTAAAATATATACAGAACTCAAGAAACTAGACATCAGAATACCAAACAATCCAATTAAAAAATAGAGTATAGAGAATCCCAGCGCACTCTGGAGCAGGGGCAGGTAAACTCTGCCCCTGACCACATCCACAGCTCCTGCTGAGGGAAACCCTGCCACTACCTCGAACTGATCTAACCAACTACAGGGGTCTCTGAAGAGCAGATTCAGACCCCACCCAGAGGTGAGGTGAGGAGGGGGCAAGAGGCCTCAGCACCTGTATCCCAGCCTGGGAGGGAGAGTTGAGCTCCCATTGCTTCTGGTTCCGCTCTCGGGACTGAGTGCTGTCTGCAGAATCCCAGCGCACTCTGGAGCAGGGGCAGGTAAACTCTGCCCCTGACCACATCCACAGCTCCTGGTGAGGGAATTTGCACGGCTCCTCACCACGACCTCGAACTGAGTGAACCAACAACTGCAGGGGTCTCTGAAAGACAGAATCAGACCCTGACCAGAAAGGTGACAGGAAGCACACAAACCCGAATGCCACAATTGACCAGGACCCATCTAATCGTGAACCACTGAAGCCATGGGCAAACGTCAGTGCAAAAAAATTACATAATGCTCCAAAGGACAACATGGTAACTCCAGAAGAGAGTGGCAATCTTACAAATACAAGACCTGAACAGAGCAATGAAGAGGAAACAGAAGGAAGCAACACCAAAAATTCCTTTTTGATGATCATCGAAGCTCTCAAGGAAGATATGAAAAAAAGCCTTAAAGAAATAGAAGAAAATACAAACAAAAAATTGGAAGAGATGAACAAATCTATGAAAGAAACATGCCAGGAAGTAAAAAATGAAATAAAAGCTGAAATAAAAGCTGAAACAAAAGCTGAAATAGAAGTAATAAAAAAGGCACAAAATGAGGCAAAAATGGAAATAGAAAACCTGAAGAAAAAAGCTGGAACTACAGATACAAGCATAACAAACAGAGTTCAAGAGATGGAAGATAGAATCTCTGAAGTGGAAGACTCAGTAGCTCAAATAGATATATCAGTCAAAGAAAATAGTAAAACTAAAAAAGCCATAACTCAAAATGTTCAG
>PVIH01029620.1:0-13360 GCA_004025045.1 Sigmodon hispidus
TTCTTCACTGCTCGCCCCATCAGATCTTTCCTCTCTTAATTGTTCTAAAGCAGCCTGACCCCCTTCAATTGCCTCACAGCACCTCTGATTGTCCAAACAATCTCGAATCACCCTCCAAATGGTTCTCATGCCTGCCTTTAGAAATCCCTGCTCATAGGCAAAGTCTAAATCTCGTCCTAACTTCTCCCAGGAGGACACCGTTAGACTGCCTGTAACAGCAAACCATGGAGCTGCAATGTCACATTCCTTTAAAAATCTCTCTAATGTGCTTTCCTTAATTTCCAGACCTTTAGTTTGTAACAGCTCCTGTAGAGCTAGAAAAATTGGATGTGAGGTAGAATTACCTATCCTTTTATATCCCTGATCTTACTTTCAGAATTTTCTCAGAGCCTCAATTTCACTTTCCCTATTCCTGCTCTGCTAAACAGCCCCAATTTCAGCTTCCCTATTCCTGTTGCACGTCCGCAGCAATGAGAGGTTACGCTCACTCGTCAGCAAGCTCCCTCTCCTCCGTCTTTCCCTACAGACGGAGCTCTGCCCGCTATAACCGTGGATCCCAATTACCTGGGACTTACCAGTATACCCCCTGACAGTGGAGAGTTCTGGATCCCGTCGTCCGTCGGAGCGATTCCCCGAAGCGATTCCCCGGTACGGACCACCAGTTGTTGCGCCCAACCTCGCCAGCAAGGAAGAACGCGACTCAGGATTCTTCTCTCCAGCCGTTTTATTCAGGACCTTTGGACAATTTTCTGACTTCCGACTTCTGACCCCGGGGGGGAAGCCCGCTCGTGGCTAAATACCCTCTGTGCCTCCAACCCCAGTAAGCTACGTGGACATCTCCTATAGGTCCTAGGACGCGGAAGCAAGCCATCATCCTCGCCTACAGCCAAAAAAGGAGTTGTTTACTCCCGAGAGCACTAGCCCTCGGGAGGGCTGAAGGCGGAAACCGGCGCCATCTTTAGGGCGTGGTACAATGCAGCTCCCTACATGTTCTAAGGTTTTCAGCTGTACTGTTAGGTCTCTAGTGCGGAATTTCTCTAGATTTTTCATATAGGCATCTAGTGCTATGAATTTTTCTCTTAAGGCTGCTTTTATTGTGTCCCATAAGTATGCGTCTGTTGTGGATTCATTTTTGATGAATACGAAGACGACTTTGATTTCTTTCTTAATTTCTTCCTTGACCCAGAGGTGGTTCAGTTGAGTTATGTTTAGTTTCCATATGTTGGTAGGCTTTCTGTGATTTTTGATGCTGTTGAACTCTTATTTTAGGTCCTGATATGGTCTGATATGATACAAGGTATTATTTCCATTTTTTGTATCTGTTGATATTTGCTTTATGACCAATTATGTGATCAGCTTTAGAGAAAGTTCCATGTGATACTAAGAAATATGTGTATTAATTTGAGTTTGGGTGAAAGCTTCTGTAAGTATTTATTAAATCCATTTGTATCATAATCTCTGTTAGATACCTTATTGCTCTGTTGAGTCTCTGTCTGGTTGACCTATCCAAGGGTGAGAGTGGGGTATTGAAGTCTCCTACAATTAGCGTGTGAGAATTGATGTGGGTTTGAGCTTTAGTAGTGTTTCTTTTACATATATGGGTGCCCTTATATTAGAGGCATAAATTTTCAGGATTGTAAGCTCATCTTGATTGATTTTTCCAGAGATGAATAAGTAATGTCTATCCTGGTCTCTTTTAGTTGATTTTAGTTTGAAGCCTACTTTGTTAGATATTAGGATGGCAACACCAGCTTGTTTCTTATGGCCATTTGTTTGGAAAGTCTTTTCCCAACCCTTTACTCCAAGCCTGTATCTGTCTTTGTGGTTGAGGTGTGTTTCTTGTATGCAGCAGAAGGATGGCTTCTGTTTTTGTATTCATCATGTTAGGATGTGTCTTTTTATAGGTGAATTGTGTCTATTGATATTATGGGATATTAGTGACCACTCCAGAGATTCTCTCTTCCATCTCCTGGATTCTGTTGGTTATGCTTGTATCTATAGTTCCAGTTCTTTTCTTTAGATTTTCTATTTCTGCCTTTGCCTCATTTTTTTTTTTGCTTTTTTAATTGCTTCTATTTCATTTTTTTTTAGTTCCTGGAATGTTTCCTTAATTTTGTTTTCCTTTTCTTGGTTTTCTTTCAATGATTTGTTCATCTCTTCCAATTTTTTATTGTATTCTTTTCTATTTGTTTAAGGGAATTTTTTATATCCTCTTTTAAGGCTTCTATAATCTTCATAAAGGCATTTTTTGCTGCTGTTTCCTTCTGTTTCATCTTCCTTGCTTTGTTCAAGTCTTGTAGTTGTAGATCCACCAGTTTCTTCTGGTGTTTCCTTGTTGTTCTGTATATTGTTCTATGTATTCTTGCACTGGCATCTGCCCATGGCTCCAGTTGTTCACACTTAGTCAGCTTTTAGTCAGTTGTGGCTAGAGGGTTGTGTGTCTCCTGTCTGCTCTGATCAAGAGGTCTGATTCATCTCTGGCTCTGCTCTGGAAACAAGTCTGAGTTTCAAAGTTCTCAGCCCATCTCTGATGATGAGGTTCACCCTGGAGGAAGGCCTGACTGTGGGATGTCCCTTTAGTTAGTGGTCACTGGTGGAGGACCCTCCCAGCTAAAGCCTAAGGCCTGTCTGCTAGCAAGAGTCTGAGATCAGAACCTTGGCTGTGACCCAGGCCCCAGAGAAGGGTTCTCCAGATGGGCAGCCCCAGACCTAGAATCTGCTCTCCTCTGATTCTACTCTGGTCACATGTCTGAGTTTCAAATGGATCTGAAACTCTGTTTTCAAGTGAATAAATCCTTAATGGATCTTTTCTTGTCTACCTTAAGAAAACCTTTCTGGAGTATTTCCTGTGAAGAAATTCACAAAGCTCCACCCTATCATGTCTTTGGCTTCATATTCTGCAGCTTATACCTTCACAAAAATTTAATATAGTTTACACTTTTGAAGTGACTCCAAATGATCAGACCTTGGTACATAGGATAATAAAGACACATAGGAAAGTGGAAATTTCATCTGACTGAAGGAATATGTGAAAATTGTTCTAGTCCTCTGAATGCTGAGTCTTCTGGGTTGCATGTATCATATCTGGATCTACCCTGGAGGATCCAGCCATTTCACTTGTGAAATGACAATTGCATTCCATGAATGATGAGTCAAGGGACAGATAAAGTATTGAACATAAGCAGCACAGACTTAGTTAATGGGATCATCTCAGAGGAGATGAGTGGAGGATGTGCCACAGACAGCACAAGGCATGTGTGGATGGAGTTTGCAGATGCTGAAAGGGTGATGTAGAAGACCATGGGAGTAATTCAGAAGATGGAACAGGAGGTGACATGTGAAAGGAAGCATTGACAGCATATGCCAATCATCAGGAAGTCTTCTCAGCCATGAAGAGGAGACTCTTCCAGCCCAGCCTGCCCAGGTCCAAACCCTCATGAGAGTCTCCTTATTGGCACCTGAAGATCTTCCAAAGCAGAAGTGAGAATTTTGAGTGATTGCCTAGACCAAGATAATGTGAAGAATTAAAAGATCTTCCATGGCGGAGCTGAGAGTTCATGCCAAGGTTTGATCATCTGTGGAAAACTCCTAAGAGTGTTCAGAGTGCTTGCACAAAAAGCAGAGAGGAAGCCTGTTATGTGGTCACCATGAGAATGTACATGGAGTTCAGGATGCTCTCACCTTCTCTCCCATCCTTTTCAGGGTGATAGGGATTCTGAAGGTGTCAATGCAGGCAATGATCCATGAAGAGATGAGAATATAAAACTAGTTCTCATTGACTTTGTCAGCCCTGATCAGATTTTGGGGAGTCTAATGCCAACTAATTTATTGTCAACATATTTAAAATGCAATATAATTTGGGAAAAGGTTTTCAAGCAGCTATCACTCCAATCCAAGTACAGTACAGCTTAAGGTGTGATTAATGAGAAAGGTGTACTCCTTTACAAAGTACATGTGACCTTGAGAATGAGTTCTATAGCTAAAAGACCCAAATCTAGTATAGTGTCTGACTAATACCATAGAGATCAGCAGACTATAAAATATATAAGGCATCTCCCCTAAGGATGGTTTTAACTGAGAGCTAAAGATAAAAGTCTAAGGAGGAAGAGTCAAGGATAAACACTCTGGGGAATTTTGGTGAGGTTTGCCTCTATAGCTAAGGGTAGGTGAACTCTGCCTCCACAGGTAGCAAAAGGGTCAGAAGATCATTAATAATATTCACTCCCAGGCTATTGGGTGGGAAAACAAGTATTTTATCTTTTCCATTGAGAAGAGGCCAGTGTTTGTATCTAACGTTCCTGTTCTCCATAGTGATCTGTGACATAAGGACCTTCACCCCCCACATAAATGGTAACTATTCTTTCTATAGAATACTTTATTTATTTTGTTTATTTATTTGTTTGTTTGTTTATTCAGAAGCTCTCTATGAATTTAGTTCTTCAGTGTGTTCTCTGAAGCTTCTCTGTGGCTCTAAGGTACATCAGAGCTGTGATAGGTCTAGATCACCCACTTTTACTCTTATGGTATTCCAGTATGGTGATCAAAATACTATATGTACTTGTCTAGTCTGCCTTCTGTGGACATGTAAATTGTTTAAGTTTGGTGGTATCTTTGAGTATTCATGGAGTGCATTGGGTTTTGTTCATAGAAATTGCATTTCCATTGTGTATATAACTTAAGCCAGAGGCTTGAGCATAAACTTTGGGTATAGTCAAGCCAAATAGGTAACATATAACTGTTGTGGCCATTACTTGCCCATTCTTGAGGTTCAGAGCCCCTTTTAATCCATGTCTTTGATTTTTGTGTTTTCTGTCTTTTTCATGCGCAGGGGCCATGCTAATCTTCTCTGTATCGTTCCAATTTTAGTATATGTGCTGCCGAAGCGAGCACCTGTCTTTTTCATGCTAGATCTTTAGGTATGTATGGTTCTGTGCTGATTTTCTGGGTTGGCAAAGAAGCTATAGCTATTTAGTAAATTTATGAATTCATTGGGCACCTTTCTTTGAAATACCAAGGCTCAGTTGTACATCTGACCTTCAAACCAGGAAAGCATCTAGAGTCTCCCAGGACAATCTTCTAAGAGACTTTCAAATCCTCTTTAGGATCTGATATGAGTAGCATAGGTTTGAACTCACTTATGGATTCATCAAGACAGCTACTGAACACTAGGAAGAAGATAACATTTTGTGTTTCTTATGGAGACATTTACCCATGTCCCTTAAATAATAGATTTATATACCTCCTTGTAAGGGAAATAAATGCAAACTAAACTTGGTCATTCCAATGGAGCAAATTAGGAATCCTTACCATGTAGACATGGAGTCCCAGGGTAGATTACCCCCTTACAGTACTTCCACAAAACTGCTTCCCTTTTACTTATTTCCAATTTTCATACAACAATTTATCTATAGTAAATGTATCCAATTACACATCAGCTGGAGAGCAGTAATGAACAGTCAGGAACATGCCCCTAACAGAATGTAATTCTTTAGTTCTCTATATGACCTTAATTCCTCACTCCTTTGACCCTGGCAGTTAGGCTCTCTGTGCTGTTTCTCCTTGTCTCTGCCATCTTATGTCATCACTTCCCCTCCACCACTGCTCCACTGAGTTTAACTTGATACACTGAAATATCTCAGTACTTTACACGTCTTTTGTGCTTTAATCATGAAAGTTCCTTAGCTTCAAATGTCTGATTTCAACAGGGACTACGCAAGAAAAATTGAAAGCAGCACAGTCTTCACAGGATCATCTAATCATGATTTCTGAGAAAGTGAAGGCAGAGTTCAAAAGAAAAGCCAGTTTCTTTCTTAGCCTTCCTCAGGGTATGCACTCTACATCCCCCCCCCAACTAAGTAGCATCTGGTCAAACATTCACTTTTTGTGTCTATGTTTGGTACCTACTTCAATCGATCAAAAGTAGGCACTCAATTAAAAAATATGTTTCCTGTCTTTGATTTCACACTTCCTAGCATCTATGTTTTATTTAAAAAACATGTTCTTCAGCAAACTCTAATGCCTGATAGAATACCTGTTAGTATATACCCAGTCTTTAACTACTAATTATCCACACCTGTAATCTCAGCACACTAAGATCACTCTATGAGTTCAGAGCTAGCCCAGGCTGCATCAAGAAAAGTGGAAGTGGAAAGGAAAAGAAGAAAGAGAAGAAAAATAGCAGTTAATTGTCACCAATCATTTCACCAGAATTAAAGCAAGGAAGTCACATTGTGTTTAGGTCAAGTATTCTGTAGAATATCTTAACATCTGTATGTGTCCATTCTCCCCAGGCACAGTCAATATCCAATCACAGTTACACTTCTTACACAAGTGCTATCTATCACTGCCCCTCTTTCTTCCCATTACCAGACACAGCTCTGTTCCCTGCTGGTGGCTAGTGATATTTGGTGTACCCCTTGATAACAGTCTAGAAGCAGCACTTGGAGAGAATACAAACTGCCTTTACCCAAAACTCCTAGGATTATTTTCAATGCAACTTGAAGACCCTTCCTTCAACCAATCATTCCATTCATGGTCCACAGTTGTGATTTTTAAGATGTACCTTTCTGTTATGTTTATCACCAGAATTCATGTATGACACAGGGTTTTCTCCTCTGTTGATTTTCACTGTAGATTCAACTCTTTTAAAGCTCAGAGTTCCTTGACAGTCATTATTTCTCTTATAATTTTCTTATGGCCAGCAGGGGAGCTCATTTCAAGGGTCTCTGTTTCTCTAGGCATTTCCTTCCCTTCATGTATAAGATGATCTTGCCTTGAGTTGAATTTTTCTCTCCCCAGACATTGGATTAGCCATTTCTCTTCAATTTAAACACTGGGCATACTCACTTACTCCAGGCTTCTATTGATGATAAACATGATTCAGAAGATGAACTCAGGAAATCGTATGCACACATGACATAAATCTCATTCCTAAATCGTCATCACTCACCTAAGAAAGTATCTTAGGTCTTCCTTGTCTGTTACTGCACTAATGTTATCCTCAATGATACAATTCTGGAGGGAATCTTAGTATTATTTCCCTATGTGTAGATCCATTCACATATTCAAATTATTTCTGTAACTTTCATTTTCTTTTTGAAGCAAGATTCCAGATCTCTAACGAGAATGACAGGGGCTTTCGAATGGGCCATCTTTGACATATGGAAACACTTAGAGTAAAATGAAGTGGAATAATGCTTATAGGGGCCAGGGTTTAGTCAACTGTGGAAAGCATTATAGTTGGACAACATTTGCATGTCTATTGTCCAGGGTTGTAACTTGCTGAAACAAAGGCCATTTGCATATATTTTTCTAACAAAAGACCTTTGCATGCATTTCTCCAGCAGACCTGTACTGATGGGATACTGCCATATGGAAAGCACATGGTGGGCTGTCATCTCCCACAATGACAGCAATTGACTGCTAGATTACATTCCAGTGCTCGTTAAGAAACTGAGCTGAATAAAGGCTATAGAACACTGTTTCCATATACTCACTGAAGGGTTTGTGAATGCACAAGTGAATGAATGATGAAAATATTGGCAAAGAATCACTGAGTAGTATCATTTCTCATACCAGTCAGAAGTCAGTGAAATTTATAGTCACAAATTGCCTCTCCAGTGAATCATACTTGATTGAAATCTTATAGGAAAAGACAATATGATCCAATATAACAAATTTATTTCCAGTGTTCCTCCTGGGTGAACAAGCATTATTTTGCTTCCATTTGGAAGTTTATACTGAGATCTTCAGCATAAGATACTTAGCTCCTATCTGTATTCTGTGAAATTATCCTGAGCTTAACAGTCCTGTTAAAATTTGAAAGGAATAGGATTTTATTTCTTTGCTTCCTCTGCTACAGATGTTCATAATGGGATTAAAACTAGAGGTAATAGTATAATTAATATGCAGAACTTTTTAGTGGATAGAGGGATAGCTAGTCACTGAATCTCCAAGGAATCATGAGAATTCACAGCCTGCCTAGCTACCACATGGATCCTTTGTCATAATCCCAAGATCACAGTTAGATGAGCCCTGATGTCTGCTTCTAGTTTATGGACTAGTCAGTCACTTTACACAGCTACAAAGTTTTCCTTTATAAATATTCAGTTTATTCAATAGTAAAAATATATTGTGTATAGCTATTGTTCACCCAGGTTTGCATCAGAATCTGTGACTCTTTACTTAAACCCTGCCTTTTCAAGTGCATTTACCACCTCAGCACAGACCATGACATTCTCAAGAAACTGATGTTCTTAGCAAGACCCCTCTTGTGGCTCAGTGTTGTATCATCAGCCTTTCATGTTGATTTAGTATCTTGAACCCCATCAAGTAGCCTATTTTGTAAGGCAGTCCCTCTAGTAGGAATGAATGTCAATGGCACCAAATAAGCACATTCAAAACAGGTCCTCTGTGAATATGTGTATTGGCTTCCCCCTTTGGAGTGAAAGCATTTGTCATTTGTTCTAAGAGATTTCCAAGGAGCAGAGTTGTTGACCACAAAGACTAAATTCTCAAGTGGTCACAATCAGAATTTAGGTGTCAACCAGGGGCTAGAGGGAGCTGAGTGAGAGGGTAAGAAGGCAGGGAAGGCCAGTTACCTGTCTTCCACTTCTCCATAATCACATGTTTATAGTCAGTGTAGAGGATGAGTAAATGCTTAGGACAAACGTGAGTAAGTTGATGGTAAACTAGGGGTGAACAGGTCTGTTTTGTGCCCTTTCTATACACTTCCTTGGGCTCACAGCCAGCTGTCACTTGGTTAGAGGCTACTAGTGACTGTTGTCTGTCCCAGGTAAGTGTTCCCAGTAATCACTAAGTTGGTTTAGGACACAAAGGTGTCCCTCCTGGGCTTCCTAGCAAGGTTCTGTGCTTAGCTTATAGAATGTAATCCCAAGTGAAGCCATGTTTCTGGTCTTTGGCTTCCTCATATAAAACATTCTTAATGATTAAAAACAAGAAAATATGGGCTGGAGAGATGGCTCAGCAGTTAGGAGCACTAGTTGTTCTTCCAGAGGACCCTGGTGCAATTCCCAGAACCTACATGGCAGCTGGCAACCGTCTGTAACTCCAACTCCAAGGAATCTGATACCCTCACAGAAATCATGCCAACAAAACAGCAACCAATGTACATTGAAAATATAAGCAAATAAATAAATAAAACTAGAGCTAAAACAATCAAACAAACAAAAAAACAAGAAAATAAGCTGAATGGTGGTGCCATATACCTTTGATTCCAACATTCAGGAGGCAGAGGCAGGTGGATCCCTGTGAGTTCAAGGCCAAGCTGGTTTATATAGTGACTTCCAGGACATCAAGGACTACACAGTAAACTCTGTCTTAAAAATTCAACAGCAACAAAAAATAAAAGGTTCTGTATTGTCCTGCCCTTTTCTGAAGCTATATGAGTTATGTTTGTATTTTTAGCTCAGTAATTTCCCCCCTCCCAGCCTGATACTACCACTTTCCCTTTATTCTTCTCTATCTTGAACTCCTCAGTGGTACTTTTCTAGTTCCAAATGACTGTAAGTATGGTCCATAGAGAAACAGAGACTAGACATTGTAGTATGAAGTTTCTGGCTTGGACTTTTCAACCTAGCCCTGAGGTTTTGGCCAGCAGTCCTGCAGTCCCACAGAGACATACTGACACATTGCTTTTATGCTGATTGGCCTCGGGCCCAGGCATATAACTTGTAATTCTTTACCCTTAAACTAACCTATGATTCTTCTTCTGTTCAGCCACGCAGCCTGGTACCTTTTCCCAGCAGCATTTCTACTTCTTTCCTCTGCATCTCCTGGCATCTCTGCTCTGCTCTGTTCTTCCTGTTCCCAGAGTTTTCTTAGTCTGATAGCCCCACCCACACTTCCTGTCTGCCTTTGGCCAATCAGCATTTATATTAAATCAGTAGGCAGGAAAATTATTTACAATGGAATAGAACACAATCCCACTACAAGACACTACTCTTCTAAGACAGGTCAGACAGCAACCTGCCAGAGACCTCTTGCAGCCTTGTATGTCTTGATAAATGAACCAGAGTTTTCCTGGATTTTCAGTTCTTTGCTCTGAGCCCCTTCAGAGACTTGTTTCTGAAACCAGTCACTTTGAGGGTGAGAGAAGCAAGAGGACATCGCATAGCCAGTTACCTCACCTGACACACACACTCACTTTCAGAGCAGTAGATTCCAGAGAGGATATGCATCAGGGGTAAAAATGGAGAGGCAGTACATCAGGGGTAATAATGGAGAGGCAGTGCATCAGGGGTAATAATGGGGCAATAATAAAGAGAACCCCCATCTTGCCCTGGTACATGGAGCCTGGAAGCAAGCACAAGCATAGCAATTCCCACACTCATTTCTCTGAGTGACAAACCCCACTGTCTGTCTTAAGAAAGATTGGTTTTTTGTCATTTCTATCTAGAAGACTCTGGTAGTCCTACTTAGGGGCTACGTAGGTTACTGAAGTCCCACCCTTACAGCTCCTGGACACTATACTCCCTAAAAAGAGAAAAATGCCTACAACTTTGGCAATGGCAGTAAGATGATGAAAGAGACATAGCTCGTAGGAAGGTGAGGAATACTGGACCAGGTTTGAAGGAAGTCTCAGAAGACAGCAGGGATTTTCCCTACACAGTATTGTCAATTGGGTATTAAAGAGCTCAGCTATACTCAGGACCATCTAGGAAAGTAAATCCAGCATTGTTTACCTTGCACCTGTGAATTTCATGGCCTACTGGCTTGTTCCATTCAAGTATGGGACATTTTCATCAACATTTCTACCTCCATTGTAACTTCCCTTTATCCATGAATTGTTTGGAAATAAATATCAGATTAAATAATGGCCAAAATGTTCTACTGAGACTGTTGCAATGGATTCTACACTTGTCAACATATGCCTAAAAATGAAATTTAGGCATATTTAATGGGCAACCATTAGATTAAAAGCTACTAAGAACTATGGCTATTTTGGAGAATGTACAGGGGAAAGCCCAGGGCCTATCACTAACTGATTGAAGTAACATAGATAACAAAATATATTACTAACTCCACACTGAAAGAAAAGTGGAAGGGGGTGAGGAAGAGGGAAAGAGAGCCTAGAATTCATGGCCCAAAATGTTAAAAGATGTCCATGGAAAGTCAACCATGAGATGAAAGTATGGAGAAAGAGCTTCAAAGAGCTACCTTGAATACTTGTCAAGACCAGTAGAATTGGATGGGACTTAACTCTGTTCCATTTGATTTCCCCTCTGATCTAAGACACATACAGTATGATATAGTATGATCCTAATAACTAAAATGGGAGAATCATGCCTCAGTAGACATGACTATAAACTATGTCTGAGGTATGTTGACTTACAGTCTTTTGGTTTATCCTCAGGAATGATATAGTTCTCTGTCAGTATTTTTAGGAATCTTCATATTATGACTGAGCAAATTGACATTCCCACCATCAGTGTATAGTGGTTCCCTCACCTCCTCCTTTCGCTAGGCATTCTGGTTAGAATTTGTTGTTTGTTTTCATGATGCTAGTCACTATGAGTGACTTGAGAGGGACTCTGAATGAAGCAGATATTTGTTTGTTTTGATTGCTTGTTTGTTTGTTTGTATATTGAATATTTTGTCTTGCTGCATTGTTGGAAGTGAAAATAGTTACCAACCCCAGGAGTTTCCTGGTGGAGTCCTCATAATCTTATCTGTAAGAACATACTGTCTGCAATAGGGATAGCTTAACTTTTCTTTCCTATTTGAATGATGGTGTTTCTTTCTACTACCTGCTGTTCTAGTTAAGGCTTCATGCACTACATAGAACATGAGCTGAGAAAGTAGATACCTTTGCCTTATTCCTGATCACAGTGATAACACTCTCAGTTTTTCTCCATTTATGACACTGTTGGGTATAGGTGTGTCACAGATAGCCTTAATCATGTTGATGTTTCTTTCAGATACACCCAATTTCTTCAAAGTTTCCATTATGAAGACACATTGGGCATTGTTAGAGAACTTTCTTGCATCTATTGTGAGACCATGTTATTTCTGTTCTGAATAATTCAGATGCTATATAATATTAAATTATAAAGAAACCAACTTGAATATGATGAATTACAATTTTAATGTGTCATAAATTTTTGCTTACAGGAATTTTACTGTTTTATGTTTATGTTTAGCAAAGAGATGGGCTTACCAATGTTCTTTGTTGTTCTTATGTCCCTACCAAGTTTCTGTATCTGACTTTATAGAATTACATGGTAGAGTTTCTTCTCTTTCTGTTTCATGGAATAGTTTGAGGAGCACTAATATTATTTTTTAATGGCATGATAGAATTCCATGGTCTGTCTAACTGGGTCTGACGTCTTCCAACTTAGGAGATACTATTACCTTTCTGGTATGCTGCTTTTTATAGTTTTAAGTTATTTATGTCTTCTTGAATTAGTTTTGATATGAGTACATGCATGTGTACATGTGTGCACTGAAGGATATAAATATAACCTGCTTAGTCTGTATAATATTACTTGTATGTATGTAATTTCAGAGCTGACCACTTGGTATCAGATAATCAATTCAGGGCTTTTCTCTGGGGAAGACTGTTTTCTACACTACCAGAATTACTTTATTGGTTGATAATTTAGTGGTAACAAACAACTCTCTAGTTGACATAAGGCACATTCAGCAAGCTGGAAACTTTGCCAGCTACCCAGGACTAACGAAGTCATGGGATTTGGAGTTGAATCTACAACTAATACTTTACTTAAGCAGTGTACTAATTACTATGTTCTCAATATTTTTCCTCATAACTGCAGATTAGTAAAGGTCTCATCCTGCATCAAATAAATGTGTCTCTTTGCAACTAAATAGACTATTATAGATGACTAAAACTGATAAAAATGCAGAAAACTAGAAACCATGAGGTGCACAGCTTCAACTAATATGCCTACAACCCAGCTCCTTTGCAGGAGCTCAAGGATCATAGCATAATAGGGGTAAGAAAGATTTCAAGAGCCTGAAGAACAGAGGGTTTGCCATGAGATTTAATCTCCTAGAAATTCTAGAGAAACTGTACTTGTGATATCTCATCAACGTAGCTGCCTAAATAAGACCCAAATAAGGACAATGTCTACACACATGTTAGCATGGAAGGGGGGAAATATCATGGGGGCTCACTTCTCAAACTTTAGGCCCTGATGGTCTGATATGTTACAAGGGATTATTTCCACTTTTTTGTATCTGCTGATATTTGCTTTATGACCAACTATGTGGTCAATTTTGGAGAAAGTACCATGAGGAGCTGAGAAGTATGTATATTCCTTTGCCTTTGGGTGGAAGGTTCTGTAGATATCTATGACATCCATTTGCATCATAACCTCAT